>VKOC01023790.1:0-15556 GCA_009364415.1 Spea multiplicata
AGTGATTAGAGAGCAGGGAAGCCGAGGTCTGAGGTGCCAGACCTCGGGCTTCCCTGCTCCCTCATCACTACGCGCCGGCAATCGATGCCGAGCGCCGGGACATGACGGCATCCCTGCGCTCGGCATCAATAGCCGGCGCCTAGTTATTAGAGAGCAGGGAAGCCGAGGTCTGAAGTGCCAGACCTCGGGCTTCCCTGCTCCCTCATCACTACGCGCCGGCAATTGATGCCGGGCGCCGGGACATGACGGCATCCCTGCGCTCGGCATCAATAGCCGGCGCGTAGTGATTAGAGAGATTGGTGGCTTCGTGGGAACCTCCGGCTTGGTAAGTACCCGGCGTATAAGACGACCCCCCACTTTTAAGAAGATTTTTTGGGGTTAAAAAGTCGTCTTATACGCCGGAATATACGGTATTCACCCAGTTGAGTATTTGTGAGGTCAGGCGCTGATGTTGGACGAGAAGGCCTGTCTTGCAATCTTTGTTCCAGTTCTTCCCAAAGGTGTTGAGGTTGGGGCTGTGAGCGCTCCAGTATTCAATCCTGTCTTTTTGGACCTTGCTTCATTTATTGGGGCACAGTCAAGCTAAAATAGAAAATGGACGTCCCCAAACTGTTCCCACAAAGTTGGAAGCATAGCATTGTCCAAAATGTATTGGTATGCTGTAGCATTAAGGGTTCCCCTTAATGGAAGTAATGGGCTCAACCCCTGAAAAGCAGCCACATACCATTATCCCTCCTCAACCAAACTTTACAGTTGACACAATACAGTCAGGCAGGTAACGTCCTCCACCAAACCCAGACTCGCCCATCAGACTGCTGATCCAGAGTCCAGTGGTGACATGCTTTTCACCAATGGATCGAAAGCTCTGCAATGTATTTGGTGATGTAAGGCTTGCATGCAGCTGAATGGACATTGAAACCCATTCCATGAAGCTTCCGTCACACAGTTTTTGTGCTGATATTAATGCCAATGAAAGTTTGGAACTCTTTAGGTATGGAAACAGAAGAGGGTTGGCAACTTTTACACACCATGTACCTCAGCACTCGGTGACCCCGATGTGTGACTTTGCTGGTATGCTTCGTGGTTGAGTTGCTGCTGTTCCTAAACATTTCCACTTTCTAATAATATGACTTACAGTTGATCATGGAATATCTAGCAGGGATGAAATTTCACAAACTGACTTATTGCAAAGGTGGCATCTTATCACAGTACCAAGCTTGAATTCACTAAGCTCTTCAGCTGTTTTTTTCACAAATGTTTGTAAATGTAAACTGCATGGCTAGGTGCTTGATATTAATCACCTGTGTCAATGGGTCTGATTGAAAAGCCTGAATTCAGTAATTAAGAAGTGTGTTCCAATACTTTTGTCCATATAGTGTATGAGGTGACCTTTTAAAGAATTAGTACTTGAAATCAAAGGGAATGCTTTCTGCGCATACAGGCAGAAGTACCCAACTGGAAATCTTACTCGAGTCAGTGCTGGAGCTGGTTGGCAGAGAGTATCCATGCGTGCAAGCAGGAGAAGTAAGCCAAAGAGTTGGGGGAGGGAAAACTGGATCCTCCGCAATACTTCTATGCAATTACATGCAAAAAAGTGACACTCTACCGCATAAAAGTGCATATGACGGCTGGAGTGTACCTTTAACTCATTACCATCAAATCTTCTTGATTTAGAATGTGCTGTCTGCCTAACTCAGAATATAGTTCCCATTTGTTCTCTTGTTGGCATGACCTGGAACCTTATTGACTCCCATGTTCTCTTACATGTACCATTCACTACTGTTAGAAGGAGTAACTTTCTATATTAAATGGGCTTACCTTCTGCTTATCAGAATTTAGAGTGTCCCTCATAACATCCCCTGACACCAGCTCCCCTTCGGCTAATTTGAGGCGACCTCTGAGATCTTCCAGATGCTGCTCAGCTTTCTTAGCCCTGTGCAATGCTTCCTGGTGGAGATCAGCCTGATTCTGCAGTTGTTCATTCAGTTTGCAAACTTTCGTTTCTAGCTGAGCTACCATCTGTTATACAAAAATAAACATTTTGCCGTTAAACAGATTTTCATTCCAACACATTTGTTTAGAAGAAACATGACTACCATTCTCAAAGCCAGATTCAGTAATCCTTAAAATTACTCTTGTTTGATCCACCTTTCCCTGTTGCAACAAATGATCTTACATTTAGTCCATCCAAACTGGATTAGACCTTTAAGAATGAGACAATGATAACAATGTGGTAAAAGGATGGACCACAAAACAAAATTTTAAACCATGTATTTATCCTGCATTATATTTTCTGTACAAGGTCAAAGGTTTATCTTCAACCAGTGGGAGCCAGTGGGAGCACAATAAATTTGTTGGCCATTACTACGGGTTTACTTCATGGGAGTCTGCAAGTAATAGCTGAAAATTTAACTTATGTTTCAGATTTCTTCAGATTTCGTTTTTAAATATTTGCGGTGCAAAAGACGAATAAAAATGAAACAGCCTATTAACTGTTTTGCAAACTGGATTGCCATCTACTGGATATAAAGGTAAATGCAGCCTGCAATGATAGAAAATAAAACATGCATTTTTTTAATCATAGAATGTATTTTATTGTGTGCCTGAAATATACCTATGGTTCATTCTCAGATCAACAAGCAATTAGAACAATATATGCTTGTAAATATAGGCAGGTAATGTAATGCCACAAAACAACATGCATATTTTAAAATGATCATTATGCATCTCAAATATATCAATATATATCTCAAATATATCAAATAAATATCATTTCATCAATTACATCTAAAGGGTAAACACAGAAAGCCAAGTGGACAAACTATAATGGAGACAAAGAAACAGCAGGAAAGGATTAGATGGGGAGGGTGAGAGGTTAAAGAGATTGTAGAGATTCCTGAACAAGTGTAGTGTGAGTTACAAGGATTTGTAAGCTTTGGAAAGGATCTAAAAAAGGGGAGAGTAAACATTTTCTGAAGTCTATTATAAAATCATTAAGCAATGATAAAATGCTTTTTTTCCCCTAAAATTTACACCAACATTGGGCAACCCAGATACTTTAGTGAAACATCAACGTACCATGTTTTTGCTTTCTATTCTGTTTACCAAGTCTTGCAGCTTTTCCAAAATGGCTTCTTCCTTTGGTTTCACAGTTGTTGATTCTCGACTCAGGACTGCTGCAACTTCTTCTTTGAACGACTCAAACAGACTGTGAGCTGCCTTGGCTTCCCCGGCTCGGCTTTTCAACGTTATATCGAGCTCAGCTGAACTTTTCTTAGCATGGTTTAGCTCTTGTTTGCTGGCTTCAAAAGCCCTTTGGGAAGCATTTAATCTGTCTTGCAGTAATTTTATTTCCCTCTCAAGACTGTGTTTGGCATCTGTGGCTCTTTCGAGATCCTGAAATACAAAGTACCATAAAATGAAATTATATTATTCAGGCTTATAGGAAATGGGAAGGTGAAAGGGTTACTGAATACAACCCTCACGAAAAATTACTGCAGTTTTTTTCTGAAGTAATACTGCAGTTTGTCTGTAGAAAAATGCAGTTTTTTGGACATGAAAAAACTGCAATACTGCACTTTTACTGCAGTATTACTGCACATTTACTGCAGTTTTACTGCATTTGTACTTCAATGTATGGTTGCAGTTTTACTGCAGTTATTTTATGTAAGGAAGTACAAATGCAGTAAAACTGCAGTACATTGAAGTACAATTGTAGGTTTGCAATATAATGAGGTAAAAGTGCAGTAAACGTGCAGTAAAACTGCAGTAAATGTGCAAACTGCAGTATTAGTTCCGAATAAACTGCAGCACTTTTTCGTAAGGGTTGTTTCTAGGGACTACATTCAGCTTGGGATAAGATGGGACAAAATATAATTACAAAGCGCAGTAGCTCCTGCTGCTATCAGTTGCGGCATGTGTAATTTCAAACTCCCGCCCTTTATACCATAATAAAATGACATGCATGAACAATATGAAACATTTGCCCAAACACGGAGGGGATCTGCTCTACGTACCTTGTGAAGAACATCCATCTGCTGAGTAAGCGATGAAACTTTTTTTTGTTCTCTGCTAACTTCTTTCACAAGCCTCATGATGGTTTCTCTGCTGGCTCTGGATTCTGCATCATGGACATTATTCGTTTCCTCCAGAGTTGCCACACGGCCTTTTAATTCAGCATTATCTTTACAAAGTCCTACAACCTACAGTAAATAAACCGACATGCCTTTTTTCTTAAATCATATATCATTCCCCAAAAGATAACAACATTTATGCAGTATTCAACATGTGAATATTCCCCTTTTCCTTTTTGCAAGTATGTATTGGCTATGTCAATGTTATGATTATCACTTTCATAACAAGGGTTTTTAATACCCTACCGAGCAGAGATTGCCATTTTTATCATATGCTTGTTTAATTCAAAGTATTAATGTTCAGTACACACACACATTTTTTTTACTTGAGATTCTTTTGTGGTCTTTACAGATATCACTGGGGTCCATAAAATGATTTGTTTATACTAAAATGTTATTGTATTTTTTATTATTTTTTTATTTAAAAAAAAAATAAATAAATAAAGAGGAAAAAAATCTGTAACCATCTCATCACTTGGAATCCCACTGCAGCTGATCACACAGTGATCAAAAACCAGGGCTATATAAGCCTGCATTTTTTATTTTGCACCAGAGATCACACAGCAGGGAGATCATCGCAGGGTCTGGATAGACCCTCTGAATCTTTTTCTCATCTGTTTTCTGGAAGACATCACCAGAACATAATACCTAACTGTGAAATTTCAAGTAAATATTTATATCCTAAGGTTCATTTGAGACACTTATTTTAGGGATAGTGCAATAATAGAATTTAGTACAATGTTAATCCAATCACAATCTCTATAAGCATATCATACCCCACCTATGAACTCCTGGTCCAAAATGCAGGTCATTCCTTCTACACAAGAGCATTTGTCTGGATCTTTTGCAAGATACTTTTAGGGTATTTAGTTGATAAGCCCTTGGCTCTATGAAATGTTCAACCAGGGACACTAATAGTTCTTAATAGGTGGTCTGTTAATGCCCTATTCACATAGCATAGGCAGTGATTCATGCTTCCAGACACAGCAAAGCCATTGAACTATGCCCTCCAAATCTCAGTCTTGCCCTCCAGATACAACCGAGCTATGTACATAACTACCAAACACATCACAACTAAAGTTATGCTTTCACGTTAGTACCTTTGAAATCAGCAGTTCTTCTGAGTCATCTTTTCCTTTAATGTCAAAATCCAGACAAGCAGAGAGTTCGGCCAAAAGATGTCCATGGCTTCTACTGTACCGTGATACTTGGCTCTTGCTATCCTCCCACTGAGTCAGATAAGTCCTACATAATAATTTACATAAAGCAATAATAAACAGAATCGTTCTAATTAGGTCTCCCCCAATTGATGCATTTCATTCTGTATCAGTGAACTGTGCACTATTATATCATTAAAACTTGGTCCATCTGCAACCAATTGATGAATACAGTTCCCATATCTGTTCTCTACAGTTGAATTATCGGTCTGTTACTCATTAAGGAAATCTTTGCCAGCTTAATGTTTTTTAGATATTCCTTTTGTAAATTGAACAAACACCTTTGACGAAAAACACCATCCACTTACTTTATCCTAGATTCCAAATCTTGGATTTTTTCCTTGAGGTCTTGATTCTCCTGCAGAGTTGCCTGCATGGCCAAATCTGCTCTTGTCTTGGAAGTGGCAAGCAACCCTGATTGTTCTTCTGTTTCCTGCATCCTGCTTCGTAAAGAGGTGATTATCGAGGCCTGTCTTGCATTGTTTTCCTTATAATTTTCTACTTCAGACTTTAGCTCCTGAAGGGAAACTTCTCTGGAGGACAGCCTGCTCCTAAGATCGAACAACTTTGGAGAAAAGAATATGAACTGAACAATCTTGTAGGATCTTTTTTTATTTCCTCCTTCTCTAAATGTAGTTTGTGATTATATTAAAGATTCTATACAACTTACCCTGAACTTTCTGAAAAGCCCACCAAATATGCAACCTGTCATATGGCAGCCTCTTCAGCATTGCACATTCTGGTGGACTTTAGACTAAGCAAGGTGACCAAGCCTCTCACAGAAAGCCCCAATGACACCTTTTCTGTGTCACACTAAAAAATTAAGCAAGGCCGTTTAGCTTTATGGGCATCAGAAATAATATTAATAAGTTTCCTTTTGTTGTCTGAAGGCTGGCTCCTTGGAGTTGATGAACAAGCGAGGGATCAATATATTTATTCAAACTTTTCCATATATTCTTATGGCTCTGCTTTATTGTTAATCAGATGCTTTAGTGTGATAAATGAAAGGCAAGCCAATTAATATAGATTTTTTTGCAAGGTAGTAGTATAATTCATGAAGTATGAATGGGACAAAATGTATATGTTTTTGGTAAGAACAATACAACAGTGGAAACTGAAACTGTTGAAGTTGTTACCAACATAAAAAAGATGTTAAGTTACTAAGCTTTTGGGACATCAGAGGCTTTTGAGGTTACAGAAGCACATATGTTAGACCAATAAGAGGTGTCCAATTTAACAAAATCTTTATTTTCTCTTGGGCTAATGTGGCTATATATTTTTGTTTATTAAGTTTGCACCATGTGTGTAAAGTGACTTAGTCAACAAGATAAGTATGTACTGTGAGCTATGGCTGTAAGAATGGATTGCTTTCCCAGTTGTTGGTGTAGAAGATGGCGGAGGGCTCACAGTCATACTCTGGTTCTCCAGGTCATAATCTCTATGATACGAGAGTGGCATCAAGGAACCCACCACTCCCCACCTATTTTCCCTCCCACCATTATAGAAAGTTAAAGAATTTGTGACTAGTCCTGCCCATAAATTTCACCAGTGCTACCCGACAAACAGTACCAGTCCTGCCTAAAAATGGTATCAGTCCCTCCAAAGAGAGTGTGCTCTGGGTAACTGGAGCGTGAAAGTTCCCTGGTATGGTCACAGTGCGTTTGTGTCATATGGCATGGATCATCTGTATTTGCCTCTAACTCTACAAGTAAAGGAATGTTTATTATAGGGAATTTATGGTGACCATTGTGGGAAAAGAGTGAGATGTAAGAGTTTATATACTGAAAAAACATTCTCAAAATTCTCAAAACATTCAAAACATTTTTGAATGTTATTTTAATGGCAGATACATACACTAGTCAGATACTAATATACAACTCACCTCTGACTGTGCAGTCTCAAATTTCACTTGCAGGGCTGCCAGTTCACTATGAGCATTTTCTGCAATTGTTCGGTAGTGATTTACTTGCTCTCGAGTGACAGGAATATCCAGAAGTAGAGGGTCATAGGTGCTCTGGAAAAATGAGCACAATACAATGCAATTACATGCGGTGGATAAATTGCAGAATTTTACTGACTGACATGTAAATAATGCTTCCAAAGTAAACTCCTATCCACCTATTAATATAATAGAAATAGGGGAGAAAAAAATACATATCAGTTGAAAAAATATTTTCATTAATTTATATTTTCAGATATATAAATGCTTTTGCAGGACTGCTTAAGTACTATTTAAAATCAATATGGAAGACAATATTATGATATTTTTGTGTGTTACTTAAAATTACTTATTTGGCAGATAACGCATTGAATTAGAGAAATTCTTCACATGTTGAGAGATTAGCATAGCTTTAAGTTTTTCCGGTTTGACCCAGTGGTAGGATTCAGCCGGTTTGCGCGAACCGTTTCTTAAAAAATGATCAGTTCGCACGAACCATTTCTTAATTACCCTATTATAGGCCGCACTTCCCCCCCCACTGGGGGCAAAGGCAAATTCTGTCCCCAGTTTCCCATTGGCATCTTTGTCACTAAACATGGGACTATGGGAAGCTATTTAGTGACAAAGATGTCTATAGGAAATTGGGGAAAGAGTTAATTAATGTGATTACTTAATGGTAATTTAAAGTATGCACTGGTGCTTTTTAGATGACTGCTTGAGATTTTTTTAATGTGACAAATGCAATTGATAAAACATCAAAGGAGGCATCATAGATTTGTAAAAAAATATATACTTTTTTTAAAAAAAAGGTGAAAACGGCATATACCAATTTAAGTCAAATAGTTTCTTAAAGTTTTTACCTTGTTTTCAAGAAGTAGATTTACAAAAATGTTTAGTGTCTCTTTGTTTTATTAACCCCTTAATGACAAAGCCCGTACATGTACGGGCTCAAAATGCATTGTTTTCAATGGGTTTAGGGACCGCCCATTGTCCTTAAGGGGTTAATAGCATTTGTCACATAAACAATTCACAATCAATTATGTAAAAAAGCACCAGTGCATACTTTTTCCAGACTTCTATTGAACAATTTGATTAACGGCTTTTCATATATATATTTGGTAAACAGCTTGAAATTGTTCAAAGTGCATTTTTTACAGTAGATTTTACTTAATTATGTGTGACTGTCTGAGTCTCTGTATGTGAGAGAGGCTGCCTGAGTCTCTGTATGCGAGAGAGGCTGTCTGAGTCTCTGTGTGCGAGGGAGACTGCCTGAGTCTCTGTGTGTGAGGGAGACTGCCTGAGTCTCTGTGTGCGAGGGAGACTGCCTGAGTCTCTGTGTGTGAGAGAGACTGCCTGAGTCTCTTTGTGCGAGAGAGACTGCCTGAGTCTCTGTATGCGAGAGAGACTGCCCGAGTTTCTGTATGCGAGAGAGACTGCCTGAGTCTCTGTATTGCAAGACTGCCTGAGTCTCTGTGTGCATGTGTGAGAGACTGCCTGGGTCTGTGTGTGAGACTGCCTGAGTCCGAGTGTGTGAGAGAGAGAGAGACTGTCTGAGTGTGTGTGAGGTTTTTCTTTTTTAGTACAAAATCGCAGAAGTGGTTACTAAAAAAATTGAATGCCACCACTGGCCAAGGGGTGTAGATTTTGCAAATGTGTACTTTCTGTGCCATAATTTAACGTCCTACGTGAGCAGTAATGCCTGACCATTCACACGCCTTTCATATCTCCATTCACTCACAGAAGCACACACCAGTCGTTCCCCTTACAATCCCAAAGAAATTATGGTAAAAAACACACTTTTATAGCAAAAATAAGTTTTGTAGTAAAAATGCAAGGAACTCCAGGGATGAGATGGTTACTCACCTACCACACAGGCTAAATGGCTGATTTTAATAATATTTGCAGTTCATTTACAGTTCATCAGGATTTCAAAAATTGCCTCCATGTAAGGGATCATGGGATTCAAATTTAGTATCGGCCATTCTTAAAAAGGGAATGTGACATTGGCTACCACAGTGATCATTTAGCTAGAATACTTAAACTTTTTTTTTTAAGTTAGACTAGTTTATTTTTAGATAATTTAATTTTAATTTTAAGTCTCTAGGCAATTTTGATCTTTATTTATCTGCCTTTAGAGACCCCCAAATTATTTTTTTTACATTTTTACTTTTTTAACTTAATATTTTGTATTCTTTTTTACAACGTTATATGTTAGGGGTCTGTAGCTGCTTACATGCCTGAGATACAGGCATGTAAGCAGCATGCCCCCATACCGCTTTAACTAACAATTGTCAGTTGTTAATAACTGCTCACGTTGGATGTCATTGTTAATAAAGTTGTCAGATGCTGTCTGTGAGGATACAGGCCAAATCGCCGGGGCAGAAGGTGGCGGAGGTCCATAGACCTCCACTGAGGTAAGTCCCTTGTGAGGACCTAACCATTATGTCCTGAGCAGTGAAAGGGTAAATATATTTAAATATGTTTATCATTTATATTTTGTAGTTTTTAAATAGTTATACCATCAGGAGACAATCTTGTAAAGTATTTTTGCTTTAGTGAAACCTATTTTTTTTGGGGGGAGGGTATTATCTATTCAGAGTTGATCCCTAGTTTAGGTGAAACAGTGCATCACACACAACCAAAAACCGGACGTTATGTAATGCAGTGTAGGTGCACTCGAAAAGGGAGTTAAACGTATTTGTGATGGATAATGGAGGCATGATGGGAGTGGGAGTGCTGTTTTCCCGGAGTGGAGGAAGTGTCTCAGGGTCTGCATTGCGCTTCTCCCATTGGTCGCCCTCCATTGTTGAAATTGTTATATTTTTGTGATAAAAGTGAGCAAGCAGCCTATTTGGAATCCCATTTGGATCAGAGGGTAACTGGCAACATTCAGGAACATTAACAATACAGAGAGGAGCCTACTCCTTGCTGAGCAAGCACTTTAGGGGAGCATGGAACAGAGGAGGTTTCTAAACATAGAGCTGGATAAGAAGCTGGAGGGGAAGTAGGTGCAACATGCCCCCCAACTGTCCCGATTTGAGCGGGACAGTCACGATTTTGGGACTCTGTCGCGTTGTCCCGCCTATCACTACCTCTGTCCCACTTTGCAGGGGTGGAGGAAGGGTGTGGAGAGAGCGGTACTCACCTCAGGTGCAGCTACAAGGGGGTGCACAGCCACCCAAATAGCAGCTGCAGGACTAGTTGGGGGATCACAATGGCCCTCTAGTCGGCTCAACATTAGGGAAAGTGAGGTCTGTCCCGAGCACCGGAATATGACGTTGTACCCCGTACTCTGCATCAATAGCTGGCGTGTAGTGATGAGGGAGAAGTAAAGTGAGGTTTGAAGTGACAGATGTCGCACTCCCACCACAGGATGGAGGATAAAGGATGAGGTAAAAGATAATAATAATAATGATAAAGAGATGGGGAGAAAGGAGAGTAAGGACAGTATACGTGTATATGTGTGTTTAAGGGTAGTGTATGTGTATATGTGTGTTTAAGGGCAGTGTATGTGTGTGTATACACATTTTAAGTGTGATTAAAAAAAAGTGTCCCTCTTTCACATTTTGAAATGTCGGGAGGTATGGTGAGTTGGGTTAAGGGATCCTATTTGTGCAACAATGCCGAGGAGATTAGTTCAGATCTGGCATTAATAGGGACGGCGGATTCACCTAGCAGCCAGGTGAGTAGCTTCTCTAATGCAGAGACTTGCTCTCAACCTAGCTAAAGAAACCTATTTCACCTCCCTCATCTTCTCCCTGTCTCACAACCCTAAACAACGCTTTAATACTTTCAATTCCCTACTATCAGAGATGACATATCTGTACAGTCACCACCCTGCCCTCACCCTCCCTCTGACTATGCGCCCCGCTACCCACTGACCTCTTCTCCCTTCACTACATTAACTCATTTCTCTGCTTTCACTAGAGAGGATGTACATGCTCTTCTTCTTTCCTCTTGTCCAACCACATGCCTGCTTGACCCCATCTCACCCAGTCTCTTTCATCTACCCTTGCCCCTACTCTCCCTCACTACTGGATCTTCCCATCCTCCTTCAAGCATACTACCATTACTCCTATCGTTCTCCCTCGACGCGACTGATCTCTCCAATTGACGTCCCATCTCTTTGCTTCCCTTCACCTCCAAGCTTCTTGAAATAATTGTTTATATCCAACTCACTAAGTTTCTAGATTCCAACTTCCTGCTACCAGTTGTGAGGGGGGCAATGATGGCATAACCAGCTGTTGAAGTTGGGGAGCCCTGGGAAATTTCACACTGGGGCCTTGTAGTTTCTAGTTAAGCCCCTGGGCTGAGATGTACATCTGTGGTTACTGTATTCCTTGTACAGTCAAGGCTTGCCACGTATTTTGCGTCTGCACTCCTGATGAATGGGACCAGTCTGATATGCTAATTGCAAGTATTTGTCTGTAATAATGCAGGACAGCGGAAAAAAGGGCTGATGCTCTTTCTGTGTAGGTACCTACCTATAGGACAGGCTATTTCAACACTGTCAGTCATCGATCTGAGATGAGGCGCCCATGTTGGTTTTCTCGCCTTAGATTATTAAGGGTATGCCCAGACATCCAGGAAAACATCATGGACAGATTAATATTCTGTAAAAGATACAGGTATTGGACTGGAGAGGACTTGGGTAAAGACTTTTTCTGTGATGAATCCCCTTTCCAAATGTTTGGGGTATCCAGATAAGGTTTTACTATTGATGTACCGTATTTGCTCGGATATAGGCTGACCCTGTATATAGGCCGCACCCTGAAAGTTTGGTGCTTTTTTAAAGAAAAAGTTTTTTTCTTTAAAAAAGCACCATAAAAACATGCTGCCACTCTGTCTCCCCCCCCGAGATATGCTGCCACTCTGCCCCCCCCGGGATATGCTGCCACTGTCCTTCCCCCCGAGATATGCTGCCACTGTCCTCCCCCCGACATATGCTGCCACTGTCCTCCTCCTCCCCCCGAGATATGCTGCCACTGTCCTCCCCTCCCCCCCGAGATATGCTGCAATTTGTATACGCGTATTGCGTAGATGTCCCCCGCCGGCCCCGCAAGACACCCGCTCTGCTCTCGTAAGTCTTGGGGGCAGAGGTAAAACGCATCGTGCGGACGGTCACCGGCTGCGGCGATGCGGCTAAACAACCTCCGCTGTCGGAGGCTGTTTACCCGCATCGCTGCAGCCGGTGACCGTCCGCAAGATGCGCTTAGACAACCTCCCGTGCCGGCACCCCCCCCGTGGAAAGTGCTGGCAGGGGAGGCTGTCTGAGCGTATCAGAGAGTAGGATGCAGGTCCCTGCACCGCTGCGGGGGATCTGTATCCTAAACCTGCTGGCTGCCCGGCGCCCGGGACTACATGTCCCGGGCGTCGGGCGCTAGACCCCGAATATAGGCCGCACCCCCACTTTAAAGACTTAAAGTGGGGGAAAAAAGTGCGGCCTATAATCGAGCCAATACGGTATATATGAAATTATGAATGTTTTAGGATACTCATAGGTGCATCCATTAACCGGACAGTGATGACAGTAGCAGTTTCATCTCTGTGGCTTCACTTTGACCGACTCCATTGAGCTGAATCCTTCAACTGTGCTACAAACTCTGCAGTTAGTGAATACACCCCATACAGACTGCACAATATACAATCATACATGTACTCAGCATAACATTCCATGTATACTAGGCTTTCCTACTATTATTACATTTAATTAATGTGATAAGCTCGGGGGAGGGGAATTATATATTATTTTGAACAGTTGAAACAGGGGTATATATATATATATATATGGGGTATATATATAATTTAAGGGTAGAAGTATTATTAAACACTCATCTACAGACACCAGACAAGCCAGAAGGCTTGTTTTTCCCTCAGAAATTTCATGGTGCTGCCACAGCCACAAGGGATTCTGGGTAGACGCATGCAAATAAGGTTAACAATTATCACCTTTTGCCTCTATATCCACTTTATACATGGATCCTTTGAAAGTAACTTCCTGCTGTACAAGACAGCCTTTAGACAAAACTCGGGCAGAGGTGCAATAGCACAGCGGGCAATTACTTTCAATAAATAAAGACGGCTTTATTTATTTTTGCGATAGCCCATTTCTTTAGTGGCTCTGAATGGGCCCCAAAACTGTAAATTATTAGTTTTTACCCCATGTTCCTATGTGTACTCTAGTATGTATACTGCACCCCTGCACAGGAGAAAGGTCTACATCTCAGCAATACTGATATAACCTACTTAAAATCCGTTAACCATAGCCATCATCACAGCATATCCCAATATATGCTTGGCACATGAAGGATTTTCTAGTGGCTGGCATAGGTAAGATTAACGGTGGTATAAAAGTGCAATGGCTAACATACTGTATACTAATAACATGGTAATAGAGACCAAAATGTCATGTTACCAGCTGAACATTTTTGCTCCCTAGCAAGTATAGTTTAGTATTCTTCTTAGGTAGAAACAGAATTATGTAACATTTGGGGAAAAATATACACATCAAAAGTCCAGCACTGGAGGCCAATATGGCAAAAATCTCTACGGCCACCATGTTCTTCCCTTTGGTGCTCAGATAGGCCGGGATCATCGCAATCCAAACGCTGCAGAACACCAGCATGCTGAAGGTGATGTACTTGGCCTCATTAAAACTGTCCGGTAATGTCCTGGCTAAAAAAGCTATAATAAAACTAACAGCTGCCAGAAGCCCCATATAACACCATATAACAGTAGAAGGCGATAACTGAACCTTCATTACACTGAACGATGATCTTTTTGGGATCTCTCAAACTCAGGAGAGAATCAGGAGAGGAAAATCACCAAGGCCAAGCTGTTGATCATTTTTACAGAATAGCAAAAACATTCTACTCTTAAAACATAAAAAAATCTTATGTAACAGAAACTACTAGTACTGCGTAGTTAAATTCTTAACCTTAACGTCTACTAAGACCTGTAACAGGTTTACTTAATGTCTGACTGAGGGATGGATACATGAAGTCTGCATCATCTGAATTCCAATAAGGGAATCTTTTAATTGTTCTGAATGCAATCATTAACTCATTTATACTGATACGATGGGCATAGACATTATATCTACACTATGTCTATGTAAGGTCCCGGGTCCGTGGTCAGACAGCTACCATGACCCAGAGCTCCCAAAGATGGTGTTCAGGGGTTATTGCACAGAAGCCGAGTGGTCAGGTCCTGATGCAGGGGGACCGCACCCTCCAGGGCGCCGAGCACCCAGGGTTGTGCAGCCACATAGCAGCACCCTGACATAGCAGCGGATGTTGTCCAGTTCAGAGTAATAACCTGCAGGCACCCTGGAGCAGGTATGAGACATAAAACATAGAACTGGGCAGGATGCTGCAGGCTAGGAGTAGGGAAGCTGAGCAGAGTACAGGAGAAACATAGCAAGCAAGGGGGACAGAGCGAGCATGGGGGATAGAGCGAGCAAGGGGGATAGAGCGAGGAGCAAGGGACAGGGAGACCAAACAAGAAACATAACAAGACACAACATACATGATACAGGGCACAACACAGTACAGGGAACAAGGCAAGGAACACAGGGGATGGAGTGAGGAGCCAGAATCCTCGGACGCTTCTCCTGTAAGCAAGGATAGGATTTATTAACTGGGACAAGGGGAGAGGAACCGAACTCCTCAGGTGCTTCAGGGCAAATGTACACAAATCACTGAAACACTAGGACTAGGGACACTGTAGCAAGGACTAGGAAACTAAAGACATGCAGCTCCACAGCCTGGATGGGGCCTGAGAGTCTGCAGAGGTTTATTTGGTTCCTGTCGTGTGTGTTTTGCTTTGTGTGCTGCTGAATTTATCTCTGTGATTTCCAACATGTGGACGCCTCACCTTTCTTGCAACTGATAAAGGATAGAAGGGTTAAAATAGTTGCCTGTTATAAATAAGATATATGCTTCTTAAAAGTCCAGGACATTGGGTATTGTGTGCAAAAATGTCTTTTGATGTCCAGAAAACCACCGTATTTGCTCGATTATAAGACGACCCTGATTATAAGATGACCCCCCCAAATCAAAATATTAATTTAGGAAAAAAACAAAAAGCCTGAATATAAGACTTACCCTATAGGAAAAAAGTTTTACCAGTAAATATTAATTCATGTAAACTAATTTTCATATTTAAAAGCTATGATTGAGAAAAATATATTTTTTATTTCCTTTTATTTGACAACCTGCCCCCCCAGTTATGCACATCTGCCCCCAGGCTTACCACTCTGCTCCCAA
>VKOC01023791.1:0-34544 GCA_009364415.1 Spea multiplicata
GTGGCATATGTGGGAGGCAGCGTGGCATGGAATGTCCGGGAGGCAGCGTGGCATGTCCGGGAGGCAGCGTGGCAAGCCTGGGCTCAAATGTGCATAAACTGGGGGGGCAGGTTGGGAAATAAAGACACGAAATGCATTTTATCAAAGTTTTTTTTTATTCTGCTGTTTGTATTTAACATCATTTGTTTATTAAATTATTTCAAATAAAAAAATGTACATTCATTTTTTTATCCGATTAATCGATTAATCGAAAAAATAATCTAATCGATTATGAAAATAATCGTTAGTTGCAGCCCTACCTCTTTGATCACTTTCTTTGACAAACCAAGAGGGGGATGAACTAACATGCCATCCCTCAGTCACCCTTTGGTCTCTCTTGGCCTTCCAACATTCTTTCTGTCTATGACCATGTTTATTGCAATAATAACAAATACCGCTGAAGGGAATCTCAGGTAGAGATTGCTTCCCTTCATTGGTAGTTACAATCGCAACCTTGCGCTGTCCTATGACTCCTTTCCTCATTAAATTCTGCCTGGCCTTCCCTATGATTGTCAATACCCCTTCCAAAGTATCTTTTTCCTCTGCCATCATTTGCACTCCGGGGTCTAAGTAAGTGAATTTTTTTACCAGGTATTGCAGTAGATCAGGAGGGGTTTGATCTGGTGGAATGCGGTGGGTTAGCCGATAGACTTGCTCAAATTTGGAAGCAAAGACCCACGGATCATCCTGTAAATCCACCTTCATCTCAGCAAGTGAATGCTGTCTCCTGTTACAAGTTTGGAGACAGCTCTAAGTCTATCTCCCTCTGTACCCCATTTATCATCCTTAAACCAATCTAGTTCTCGATTAATAGGGCCATTTATGGGTGGATTAAATCTACATGCAATGCTGCTTGGGGCCCACATTTTAAGCATCATACATGCCTCTTTAGGAGAGAGCATATATTGTTTAACTGCTGATTCAAAGTTGGGCATGTTTGAAAGGACATCTGTTTTGCAGTCATATGGGGGGAAGAGGGGCTTTAACTTCATCACCTTATCTCTATCCTGCTGCTGTAGAATTTTAGCAGTTTGCAGGGTGGCAGATGTCCTGCTTTTAACACTAGGTGGAACAGATAAAGGGTCCATAAAATGTGGTATTGCTGGCTTTGTTACAAGAGGGGTTAATACAGGGATACCACCATTATCTAGCTCATCCAGTATACGGTTTCCTTTGTTTGTTCCTGGGTTCTCATTCTCTACAATACTTTGTGCCTCTTCTTCTTCTGCACATGTTTCCCCCTGGCTGCATACAGCAACTGGGGTTTGCGTGGCTAAACATGTCCCAAGGGATGATATCAACTCTCCTCTCGCTTCGTAATTTTCCTCTAATTTGCTTACATAATCTCCATTTAATCCACAGGTTGGACAATCACTATATTTACTTGTGTTGTTTATTATGGAGGCCACAGGAGTGTGCCCCACAAGTATACGGTTCAACTGATTCCTCAATAACTTCAGCAACTTCATACAGTTCTGGATTTTCAGTCTATCTTTATTCAGGCACCACTTCTTATTGTCTACTCTGCAATTCTCTTTCTCACATTGCAACCACAAGCTATGCATTTGTTTAAATTCATTTTCATTTTCCATCATTAATGGGTCAAAAGTGCTAGCTTCCGCATACTGTGCTACAATTTCCATTCTTATATATCAAAAAACAAATTATAATTTACTCACACGACTTGTGTCTTCAGACTGCAGGCAATCAAATGGTGTGCACCCCACTTTGAATCCTCGGTCTGGATAAAACGCGATCCTCCAGAAATGATGTCCGGCTTACAAATTGCGTCTCACTCTGGTTGCCTCTTAGGATCTCTCACGTCTTGGCCCGAGACGTATTGCAGAAAACGCTTCCAGCAAATAAAACAAAATCGGTTCGGTTATTTTGTCCCTTTTAGCTCACTTGTATCTGGAGAAAACTGGAATGTCCCCCCTTGCAAGTGAGCAAAAAGTGGTAAAAAATAATTACCTGGCTCGCCAAATGTTATAAATAGAAAGTGTGTTTGTATTTTATGAATCTTACTGTAATTATTGAATAACATTTACTGTATGATGCTATCAATAACCACTAACTGAGTGTAAAGTCAGAGTCCACACTCCTTGTTTTCTGCAATTAACAATATTTATTAAGAGAGGCTAAACAAACTAACAATACATATACAAATTACTATAAGTTAGTATATGCTGTTACCAAACTATCTATTCATTGATTGAATGGAAATAACAGAGAAACAGTAGGATAAGCCTGTAAACACGCGATACAATTACTACTCCCTTGTGATCATCTCCACGCAGACTCAGAGAGAGAGAGAGAGAGAGTTGGCAGGACTTTATAAACACAATAAGTCCTCCTTCTGCTGGACACTCCCCTGGTAACCTATCTTCTCCAGTGATCCTTAGAGACCAAGGTGATAGAAAAGGGAAACGACTGGGAGAGGGAGTGGAAGGTGACCAAATGCCCTAACTGATTTGCCATGTGCTCTGCAGAGAAGAATCTCCATTAATGTTTGAGACCATTTTAGGTCTCGTATAGAGAGGCTTTGCCCATTGGATCTCTGCATCATAACACCATTTCACTTCATTGGCATACAGTTGGTTGTCAATCATGCCTTCCTTTTTCAACGTTCATAACTACATATGAGAGCATCTATAGAAGTTCCTGCAGGCTGTAGAATGCTGTTAAAAGTCGAGAAGAGCTGCTTCTCTATGTCTCGAGGGTTATGGGCCAGAAATTCCCCCCAGTGGCCAGTTTCCCCTTCCACCCTCATTCAAATATAAAGCAGTAATTAAGTTTTGCTTTACCTAGAGGTTGGTAGATGTGTGAAACAGCCTTCCAGTAGAAGAGACCGAGGTAAATACAGTGGGGAAACTTAAGAATGTATAGGCATAAAGCTTATGTTTTAAACATTAGATAAAACCAATGATCTAATGCAGAGCCGGCCTTAGGTGTTCTGGCGCCCTGTGCGGGCTACTCTTCTGGCGCCCCCCCACCCCAAAAAAAGAAAAAATCTTGTAACAAAGCTGGTCTTTCTCACTATCTATCCCCTCTCCCCCTTTATCACTATCTACCATCTTTGCCCCTTCTCACTGCCTTTCCTCCCTCTGCCCCTTCTTACTATCTACCCCCTCTGCCCTTCTCATTGCTTCCCCCCCTCTGCCCTTCTCATTGCCTTCCCCTCCCCCTCTGCCCTTCTCCACTGCTTCCCTCCCCCTCTGCCCCTTCTCACTGCTTCTCTGCCCCCTCTCCCTACTTCTCATTATCCTTACTTACCTTGTTGAGTCCTGCGGTGGGAGCGGGAGACGTCCGTCTTCCCCCTCTGCCGCAGTGCGTGCTTCACAGTTGAGGGCCGGAATATGACATCATATTTCGGTGCTCAGCATGAAACGCCGGCACCGCGACGGAGTCACGGAGAGTGAGGGGCGCATAGCTCGGCGCCCCTGCCCGGGACTTAAATTAAAACATTGGCTTTTTTTGTTGTTAAATAAAGTAAAAAAAAAAACACAATGTTTTAATTTAAGTCCCGGGCAGGCACCCCTGTTGCCATGGTGCCCTGTGCGGCCGCACAGGTAGCGCACCCCTAAGGCCGGCCCTGATCTAATGATCTTCGAGGGTTTTTACAGTAGGAAAAAAATGGAAGACTAGGTAGGCTCCAGGCTACAGTACTCCTGCCCTTCCCTTGAGTATCACTCCCAAACCTCTCCATGGTCCCCACACCCCCCATCAGGACAAATATAATAATATATAATGTATTATATAAAATGGATTATTGGATGAAATGTATAATTATAAAATGCACATGATGGATAAGTTTAATAAATATAGTTGTCTGATCAGGCATAGTGCTGAGCTTCCATTTTATTTATAATGACCACAGATCCCATAGACACCAATATTTTAAAGTAGCAGAGGGATAAATGTACCCCATAGCAGAAAGAACACTGATAACACAATGTAGATGGCAAAGATTGATCTAAGAACTGCTTGACTACAACTTTCTCTGTACTAGAAAATAAATAGGGTACTAAAATTGTTAAAGAGAAAGTTGGGCTTTTCCCAAAGCTAAACAACCCTTTCATTGTGAGAGGGTCAAGCCATAATTCATCAAGAAATCACGACTTAATAGCACCATGTTATTGCATTTCAATATCAGAATTATCCTTATTTCTGTTGGATTCAAGGAACAAAACATAAAAAATAAATTAGAAAAGAGTTATACAATAATAGAACAGCAGCTGACAATTTCAAATGCTTTCAAAACAAATACAGAAAAAAAATTATCACAGTGGATTGTTTTCTTGCATTCTTGAAATGTGTGAATAATTAATCTATGCAGTGTGACAATTTAGATAATTTTAAAATAGTGGCATTTCCATTGAAAAAATGGAAGAATTTAAAAAAAATGACAATTATTTTCATTCCCGCACAGTTGAATTAAATTGGAAAAAGTGGCAATTATGTGTTTACAACACCGAGATGGCATGCTGAGTATTAACAATTGTAATGCCATGATGAACCTAAATAGAAAAATCCCTTTGCTATTAAATGTATTAAAACGATCTCGGATAAATAAGCATTAATCATAAATAGCCTTTCATCTACTAAATGTGGCAATCACATATACCTTTAATAAACTGCTTTAAATATTACTACATAAAATATGAGAAATACAAGTTTTATACAAACAATAAAAGAGGGAATATGTAGCAAGAATGTCCAGTACTTGTAATGTGGATGTGTTTCTGCTTAATAGTATCTTAATATGGATGCATTTCTATCATCATCAGCTACTGGTATGCAGCGACACATAGGGAGATTACTTACCTATGATATCAAACTTTGACATCTCTTTAACGTCCCATGACTCCCTCTCCCAAATCTCTCCATGGCCCCTGCAGTTAACAGCTTAGAGAGGGTGCAGCAAGGACAATTAATATGTGGCTTTATTACCCCAATAGCACCTTTAGTTAGTTATAACTGTTCTTAAACTCATATATTCTTAAAAACTGCTGATATATTCAGTAAAATATTATGGAACAAAAATGGAGGACGGCATAGTGTAGGAATATTTTAGGAAACCTGTTTTTTCCCCCTACAGTTTATATCCATAACAGCAATCACTAAAGTCTTCTGTTCTTAAAAGTATTTTCCAATGGAGTGTTGAGCTTAACATTTTCCACATTACAATGCTTAGTCCACTATATAATAGTAACAAAATCAATTAGTTATTGGAACTATTCTATATTATTGTGTCATTTCCCAGCAATTTATTTGGGCTTCTTGACTATTTAATGACCAATGCCCATTGTACAAATACATTTAATCATAACCTATCCATTAAAAAAACATAGTACTTCAGCATCTAATGATTTTGCTTCTTCTTTATGCAATTTGTATTGCTTCATCTACAGACACCTTAACTCCACTGTTCATTAGCTTCTTAGAAAGTGTGTTTCTTTACCTTACTACTGGTAATCTGGAACCAACTGTTGCTCAAATAAATAGGTAATGGTTAAAGTATTTTAGAAATATGTGGTCATCCAGACCATGGATTCACACAACACCAATGCCAGTGTAATGGCAAAAGGTATTGGTGAGGGGTCAAGTAGCAGGTAACTTCCTGCTTCTGTAGCACTTACACGCCATATGCTGTTTTTGTAGCACTTATAAGACAGACATGACGATTCTGATACACAGTGTATGTCTTCTTTTTGTACCTCATCTGATGAAATGGTGTAAAAATTACTTGAAACACATGTATTTTGCACATCCTTATGTTAAAACAAAAACAGTGCAGACTCAACATGAATCAGATATGATCCATGGATTAAGGACAGGTGGTCTGCCAGACAAGAGGTTCCAGTAAACAAGCATCAATAAATAAAACAAAGATTTATACACATGAAGAAATATATCAGAAAAGTCATATCTAAAATTAACCATTCATACTTAATTGTGGAACCCTTCACCACTAGATGTTAAATCATATTCTACAGCAGATGTTGTTATTACGAGCAAATAAGCCTGCAGAACAGCATAGTCCATATTGAATGGCAAATAATATAGATGTGCAATATATGAGTAGAATGCTAAGAATGAATTGATCACAACTTAAAATATGTAAATGAAACAACAATAAACAAACAGAAGATACTTGTGGCGACAAAGATTTTTTATTAAATATCTAGAAAATCACACAGCTTCATTATCCGCAAATTCCACAATTTGAACCTAGTGGAGCCTCTAATATTCCAGTAACATATTCTCACCTTTATAATGCTCATTTTCAGTACAATGTTTGATATCACTATTTTAATGTTAGTGATATTTTTATGTAATTAACTAAATGGACCAGAGAGCATTTCAAATAACCATTGGTGATGAACGTACAGGATATCTATATGCTATAAATAAATGTATTATGTTATTTTCATACCATCTGAATTTAATGTTTAAGTGACTTTAAAAAATGCATGAGAAAAATTGTGTGCACATAGCATTATGACACAATAAAACCAAGGGAACACTGAAAATAGATAAACATGCAGTTTAATTATATGCTCTAATCAATTCAATTGAAGAGGGTATAGGGTTCTGCTTCAATTAAATGTCTTTCATGCAGTATTTCAATACAAGCAGGCACCAGTTAGTCTCAGACAAAAAAAAATGCTATTGATCGCAAAGATTTAACTTATTAAAGATCCAGATGTGTATTAATGAATGCTGTTCATCGTGGAAGTCTTTTGTCCTTCGTTAACAAAAGTAGTTGCACTGAATTTTTATGTTACATGTTACATACATTACTCCCACTCTAGCTTCAGCTTGATATTGATAATATCGACAATGAAATAGGTATAAACTTCAGATGCAGTATGCAGTCATGCATAAATATCTTAGAGTTATTGCATTCAGCTGGAATTATGTTCCTGTATGTGGGCAGGGTCAAATATTTTTGTTCTTGCCTAGGCTGCCATAGGGTCTAGGAATGGTTTTGCTTGACAATCGAAGTGGTCCACCAGCAAGAAAAAATTACATTTATCTTTTTAGGATCCATAGAGCATTCAACCTAGAGGCAGTGCCATCAACAATGTTTCTAAAATAGCCATTGGTCGTATAGGACCAGTCACCCAAGACTCAAAGTCTAGACAGACCAACCAGAGCACAGCCTGTATTGACCACAGAAAATCCTACGACTCTTCAAGCAACCCACATTGATCTGTGCATGGCTGGTGTTTTACAAAGTCAACAGGACAATGAGGACCTTCCCCAAGGACACAATAGGAGCCTGTAAGACAACACTGGAAGCCAACTCAAGACAGCTAGCACAAGTGGCCATCAAGTGTGGCATATACCAAGATGATGCACTGTTGTTCTGCATAGGCTTGAAAGTACTAGTTCAAGAGTGAAACTACCATCAGTCACCTCCTCTACATGCATGGTCTCAAGCTGCTTCACAAGAGCGAACAAGACATTGACTCGCTGATACACCTGACCCGGATTTACGGTAAACACATTGGGATGTCATTTGGACTGGAGAAGTGCGGCCGGATTATAGAAAAAAATAGGGACGATACTTAAGACAAATGGGACGTATACACCAGCCTCAAGTACCTTGGTATCCCACTGTGACATGGGAACCATGATAGGGAGGCAAATAAGGTAGCAACATCTAAGTACCAACAAAGGATAAGTCAGATTCTAAAGAGCCAGCTCAATGGAAAGAACAAGATCCACGCCATCAATACATATGGCCTGCCAGTCATAAGATACCCTGCCGCCATAGTGAGCTGGCCAAAGGAGGACATGGAGGCTGCCAGTGTTAAGACCTGGAAACTCCTCACAATGTACGGAGGTTTCAACCCCAAGTCCAACACACAGAGACTGTACACAGCTGGAAAGAAGGCGGATGGGGTCTAGTAAGTGTCAAAGCCAACTTTTGATGAAAAGCAAAGCATCTAGGAATACATCAGTAAGGTGGCACTTAAAAATGAGCTGATGAGATAATGCCTGAACCAACAACAGACATGGGAGGAAGTTTAAGTAGAGGACGTAAAGACCCTACATGAGATTTACCATCAATAAATAGCTGAGATGGCTGACCTTGGGAAATCCTACCTGTGGTTAGACTAGTCTAGACTAAAATACAGCACTGAGACACAGTGGCAGCACTGAAGCAGGCACTAAGCAACGGATCTATAGAGGCAGAAATCTACTGCATCGCAGACTATGTAGAAAGGCTTCTGATACAGTCTGACATTAGTGCAGGGTATAAGATGCTCGAAACACCTGGAGTGTATGGTCTAAACCCCCCAAAAGGGATATTCCACAGAAGGCTGTAGAAAATAGAAAGGGCTAAGATCCTGTGAGACTTCCAGGTCAAGACAGACAAGCAGGTACTGACATTGTGGTGGTAGACAAGGACCAGAGGACAGCGGTGGTAATAGATGACAGCAACACCAGGAACAAGTATGAGAAGCTGGAAAAAGGGTCTGAAAGAAGAACTAGAATAGATGTGGAGAGTGAAGGCCAAACTGCTCCTATTGGTCATAGGAGCACTCAGGGCTGTGACAGCGTGCTGGGAACTGCTAAGATACTGCGTGGAACCCTCAAACTCCCAGTACTCTGATAGAGGACCCGAGGTTGAGAAAGTCATATCCTCTGGTCCGAGGTTGAGTGGGTCTGTTGTGGTCTGTTGGCTTAAATGGCCCCCATTCAATCATTGGAGATTACAATGTACCCTTGGGCCACTGGTCCACAAAAGTATATATAAATGCACCTATGCAGCCAACAGTCATACATTAACATGCATAAACTCTAACACCATATGCTGATACACACATTCACATTAAAACCATACACCAAGACACGCACTTCTACACATATAGTAGCCTCAATAAACATATTCTAACAGCATCTTCTCACATATACTAACACCACATACAAAGCATTCCATTCTGTAAATATATCTATTCCATCTTTTCCTGCCTTAATATAAGATTGCCCAGTATGAGAATGAGAAATGTCACCTCCAGCATTCTGTCACAACAATCAATTTGCACACTAAAGTTTTATGGGAATATTGCCCCTTCCTCATAATAATAATAATAATGAGGGTTTCTTGTCGCATACAATTTGTGTCTATTGTATGTCTACTAAGTTTGGCCGCTGTACTGTTGAAATAAAATGCTGTTAATTTGAATCATAACTATTCCAAATAATAGTTTATTATTAAGAGTTGAAACCCTTGCAGATTTTCAAGGAAACGGCAAGCTTGTTAAATTTATGAAGCATGCACAACATTGTTCTCAAGGACAAATATGCACATAACTTCAAAAGGTGCTCCATTGTATTATTTTGATGAAGCTGCATGGAATTTATAAAATAGTTTTAAATTTGATCCAAGAAATGCTATGAAGGGCTTTGAAAGTAAGAGTCAGGAGCCTTAGATTCATTTCAAGATCCTGACTCTTACTATCAACGCCTTTCATAGCACTCATCTCTAAATACACTCCTAACCGGTCTCTCAGCTCATCCAATGATCTCCTTTTATCCTCTCCTCTGATTCTCCATCCCTAACATTGGCACTTTTACCTTTTGCCTATTGCGTAATACACTGTGACTCCCTCTAGATTGTAAGCTCCTTTAAGCAAGGCCCTCCTAACCTGTTGTTTCTGTAAGTCAAATTGTTATGTTTCTTACTACTTGTTATGTCCTGTTCACACATTGTACAGCGCTATGGGATTTGATTGCACTATAAAAAACAATAAATAATAATAATAATAAAAATATAGTACTGACTACTGCAATTTGCTGTAATAGAATGCTGGAGTTAGCCTAGGTCTGGCAGTACCTATCCCACTATTTTGCAACCATTTCCCCCCAAATTGAGCTATATTTTTTCCTCATACAGCTGTAAAATGCAGATGTCACATCTACAGAAATGATTTCTGAAGCCTCCACCTTAGGCCTCCTCATTAAAACATCACTCTGTACTTTTAACTATATTGAAAAAGAAGATTAAACATATTTAATTTGTAGCTTCTATGAATGGTAAGGAGCTAAGTAAAAATTCACAGAAAGTAGCACTGTCCATATCAGGAAGCTCTTGCCGGGAAAACCTGCTCTGTATGAGTTTCTAGTATTATATACGTCACTGGCACTTTAAAATTTATCTCATGTGAGCTCAGCTCGAGCAAGTAGCAAGCAATGCATTTCCTGGTGGATCTCTGTAATCTCAGCAGAAATTCATATACAAGTATAGAGTCCCCAAACATTGGAGAAATCAGAATAGATTTCAAATAAAATCAATGAGTTGTTAGTTTAGCCTAACAATTGCAAGGCCATCTTTAACACAGGGGAGAAAAGGGCAGCTACCCTGAGCCCAGTCAACAACCAGGGTCACAGGTGTCGCACCCAGGCTCGCACACTATGCAAGCAAGCAAGCAAGCTCTCTTTCATCACTCAGGTGAAGCAGAAATGCAGCAGCATTTTGTGTGTTGCATGACCCTGCTACGGTCCTCCTTGCTCTGGGCTGTAAAAGACAAGTTGCTTGCACAGTGCGAGTGCAGCACAGAGAAAGCTGCAGGTGAGGTCGGGGTTGCGGGAGGGAGTATGAATGAGTATGTGTAATTGAAAAAGTATGAATAAGCGTGTGATAGCATGGATGTGGATATGTCAGTGTTTTTGTGTTAGCATGGATGTATAAGTGTTGGAGATAAAGATGGCAAGTCACATGTGTGTAATCTTGGTACCAGGGCTTGCCTTTAGAATGCGTGACCTATGATCTACGCCTGCAATTTAAGGTTTTCATGCATTAGTTATTTGATCTATAACTTCAATGCTGAGTTTACATGTGATTTACAGTTGATCTTTAACTGCAGGGCTGGATTTGTGTGTTGTTCGGTTACCTGCAATGCTATATTTTCATGTTTTATTTAGTCTTTATTTCAGGGGTGTCTAAGTTTTTTCTGCAGTGGGACACTTCATCAGAAATGTATGTGTGTCTGGGCCGCACTCATTTTTCATTGAGAAAATATGGCCTTTTGGCTTTATAATGCATATTAATACAGGGTTAATTTGGCAATAATGAAAAAAGCAGTGGACAAACAGTTTTTTGATCAACTTTTATATGTCATTCTATCAATACTAAATTACTTAAACAGTGACGTGACTACAAATTCAAGAGCGCATTTTATCTCTGGATTCTTAAAAAATACATAGTTTTATTTATTCCTACAGTAAGTAAAGTGCCAGGAAACAGGTGACCAAATACACACACCAGGACAGGCTCTGCCACACTGACACCCAGACACACACCAGAATAGGCTCTGCCACACAGACTACCAGACACACACACCAGGGCAGGCTCTGCCACACCGACACCTGCATCAGGATGGGTTAAGCTACACAAAGCATAAAAAATGCTTTCCACACTGCTTTGTTGTTTGTGTGTTTGCCCTCTTGTGTATTGATGCCCCAGCCAGGCCCCCTAGTATTAATGTACCCCCCCACCCTTATGCATTGCCCCATGTGTATTTGTACCCCCAGCTAGCTCCCTTTGTGCACACCCTTGTGTATTGATTTTTATGTAATGCCCCCAGCCAGCCTCCCTCCCTTGTGCATTGATGCCCCCACCCCCTTTTGTACTGGTTACAAATGTAATGCCTCCCATACCCATGTGTATTGTAAACAGCCCCACACCCTGTTGTGTGCTTATAACCCTCAGCCACCCCCTTTTTGTATTATTTCATTGTTGCCCAAGGCAGCCCCCCTTTGAGGATGGGTCCCCTTCCACCTATCACCCTAAGTATTTTTTTAAAAAAAAGACTTACTTTTTTGTTGGCTTCTTCCCCTGCAGACCACTCTCCTCCGACATGCCCTTCTCCTCCATCACGAGCAACCCTGTTGGAGGGAAGTCTAATTTGGCAACCTGATTGTGACCAACTAGCGTCTTAATATTTGAGACATATTGTGGCTGAAAAAATAAGGATCAGATCTCTCTCCTGGTATGGTTTTCTTTTTATGTTTGTTATGGTGCAAAGGGGCTTTTACATTTTTTGTCTTTTTTGAAATTTGTGGTGGGCATATATATATATATATATATATATATATATATATTATTTATATATTTTTTCTTACTTTTTTAACTCTTTTGTTCCTCTCTTTCAGGCATCCCCAACTGGCCCATTAACATTATCAAGGACTGTGCTGAGCATTATGTACCTTTAAGACACAGAGTGCTGGTTTACGGACATCATATGCTGATGCAGTGCAATGGGGACAGCAGTCGTGGGGGGTAAATGCACCACTGTTGTCCTGGACATGAAAAGTGTCCTTAATATCTTTTTAGATAAAACTCCCATTACAGCTACTGTAAGAGCAAACAATGTTATTTTAACTATTTTGTGTGAGCTTTTTTGAGTTGGGTTTCGTGAGATTCACTATCCCATTGTACAACGATGAGAAACAATATGGTATGGTGAAATAAATTAATTCTAATAATAACAACATTTTAGATACAAAGTGATGAAGAAAAACTTGACAACGTATATTATCAGGTAAAGTACAAAACACATTTAATAAAATCAGTACAGTCTTACAATTAATGCCAAAATGTATCCCAATCAATATGTGAATATGGAAGAAGATAGATGAGCATTGTCAAAAAGCACATTGTCATTTCTTTGGTTTTAATTAATAGGTTATTAATCATTTTGCGGTTTACTGACAGTGGAAGACAAGACTTCTAATAACATTCCATATATAGAGCCTCGAAAAGACCATACAGAGAAACGTTATATAACAACCATCTCATCAGGTTTTGTCCGTTTAGCATTCCTTGGAGATAAACTGTGCTTCCTAGATACAAATGTAAACTTTAACAACATTATGAAGACTACATCTTGCTCAAATGTCATTATTTATAGAAAGAAATTGTCTACTTTAAGTAAACAAAATATATATTTCATGAGTTGTCAATGGTTTGCTAAGAACATCGATAAATCATTCTGTAAGATCTTTATCTGTCTCCAAGCTAGAAAACCAATGCAAAGTGAAGCACAACCCAAAACCTCAAGGTATTTTGTCTTATTTGTATCCGTTATTGTAAACTATGACACTCTTACCACTGATGTCATTTACCACTATAATTTAAAGTAAAAAGGTAAATTAAGACTTATTCTGCCTACCAAAAAAATAGTGAAAAAAAACCATGAATTAGTATATTCAAATTGTATGACAGTTTTACTGTGTCTACAAATTAGAAATTATACTATTTCATGTGGTTGTTAATTTTCATATAATGCTTGAGAGTTTTAAATGCCACTTGTTCTATAAATACCTATCCAGGTGTATATTTTCTGTTAAGTCCAGATTGTGTTCTAGGATTCTTAGGGACCTCGACTGAAAGGAATTGGAGCTTCAACCTATAGTGCATTTATGGAAAGAAACATAATAATTGCAATATATATAAGAGAAAATTCTCATGATATAACTTTATGACTATTCTGTGCCTCACACTCTTCTATTGTCACACCTACCCGACACTAGAGCACTCACTGCAAAATATCTTCACCCTCTAAAGCTGTAAAGCTACAGCAAGGGTTACACCACAAGTGCCTCAAACAAATCCTAACAGTGAGGAGGCTCTGGTATAGGTAGAAATAGATATTAGTCCTTGAGTAAGCTGCTGGACCAGGCAAATCTAATTGTTAGTAAAGAACTTTGGTTTAGGGCATGATTCACTAAATAAATTATTTTTAAAAACAGCATGGAATTTCAAAACCAGTCAACAGACAAGCCCGGGTCATACACGGAGCAGGTAAGCAGACAGGGGGGTCGATGCCTGCGGGTGCCTGAGTCCTGGGGTTTGTGGGGTACAGACAGGCTAAGGCCACCTGAGCCCAGAGGGGCACATGTGACACCTATATCCTATGAAAGGATCAGTGGGGACCCCATGAAGCTGCCTAATACTGTATGCATCTAAGGTCACAGTTGAATTTGTTCTACTCTGTTTCCCAATATGATTCTTCTATTACACCCACATCGCTCTCGGGCAAAAGAACCCACACTTACCCATTCTAAACTTAGTATCAGAGTCATCAGATAAGACCTACACAAAATTATATTGAAATAGTAAACAATTGTTTATCTTTCCCTGTTTCCAGATTTTAATCGAACTTCAGTTAAATTTAATGCACACTTAAATATACAATATTTAATGATACATTTGCTTTAATTTGAGTTTCTTCCTATATTCCCAAAATTAATTATTGGATATGATGTGTTATTATAGATAATATATGTACTACAGTTCCCTCTGATATGATTCAGAGAGAAAATGTTTGATGTATTCATATTGTTAGCTATACATTTTTATTTAACTACTGTGCATGGTCCCAGCTACAATTAAAGAATTGCATGTGTGTCTTCCAATTGTTTGCAAAAGCTGGCCTTAGGATGAACAAAATGCAGAATACCTGAGGAGGTCTTAACCTTGCAAAGGACATATTGAACCGTATGTTGTATGTCTAGTGAAATTCTATTTGATAGCAAATTACTACCGTTTGATGGAGATTAATGATGTATTTGAGTATCAGTACTTAAGGAGGCATTTTTCAATTAGTCAAAAGATGAAACTTGTCTCCAGTTAGTGAGATACCATGAGGCAGGCTACTAGTTTGAGACTCTCTATTTCTTTGATATCCTTGCTAAAGAAATAAATGCATGATATTGAGCATTTACAGACATACATACATGAAGTTAATATGATGCTTAAGAAAACACTCCTTGTTCCTATGTTAAACTCATTCCATCTATCTACAGTTATCTTATCATTTATTGTTTTAGATAGCACCGGGTAGGCAGGACATAAGAAGTAGTACACAACATAGCATTGGTATAGAATAATGTTTGATGTATATTAAAGGCACTGGCTTACACCACGACTAGAAATGGGTCTTTTCTTTACTTGCTTCATCATGAACGTTATGAATTATTTATTGCCTTCATGTTCTTGGACACCTACCAAATAATGAATCTTGCTAGCCTACAACCCAAGCTGCAAGCTAGATGTAGGCGTGAGTGCAAACGCTCTCTTTATAACACAAATTCTGAGAATAAATCAATAATGCTCATTCTTTTTATTTAATAGTGATTGGTATCTCCAAGGATATCTTTTTTTAATACGCACACATTATCTTTTGTGGAATTGTATGTTTTTTAATTGTGATTATTTTGCCTACTACAACTATCACATTATATAAAGTGTGCTGCTTCTTCTTCTCAACTAGCACTCGAAGAAAAAATCAATAAACCAGAAATAATTATTATAAATTAATGGCATCACTGGTAATTTGTGAATACATTTACCACATAAATTCAAACATCTGTGTATGTTTCAGCAAATGTCTCACTTGATAGGCAAACCTTCTGGTCTACACGTACAGGCAAATTCACTAAGGTTAAAGTTGACTTGCCATCTGCAGATACCATGAGGGGCCTTGTCTCATTGCTCATGAGTTTAATTATTATTTTTTTAATTTTAATTTGGGTAAATCTACTACTATTAGACCATATGTTGATTGAAACATAATTAAATGCATAATTAAAAACATATTGTTCCTTACACTCATGTTTTACCTAAGGTGGATATATAAAACAATGAAAATATCGATTTCATAAAGTGGTCTCATTGGCTTTTATGAATAAACAAGTTGCACATTTTAAACTCAGTTAAGACGAGAAAACATGTGTAGACCTGCACCAGGAGGAAATATAGTGAAAGGAGGAAAAAGAAAGAGAAAAAAACTATTGCTCTGATAGGCTGCTAAATCATCCAAATAGGGCAGTTCCCAGGTTAGCACCAAGGATACTAAAGCGGTTTTTTTATAGTTTTCAATACAAAATTGCAGTTTATTTAAAACACAAAAAATCTAAAACACAACTGTAATTTAAAAAGTTGACTGGTATCCACAGGAGTTTTTCAACATAACTATGTATAGCCTGGTAGTAGATGACCTATCTATATCTAGGTGTTTAAAAGATCTGAATTCCCTGCCTCCCTGACCTGCCGTCCTCGTAGGCAAACCTATATACACTAATCCAGAAACAGTATAGCACAGTTACACACAGTATGTGTTTATTCCAAATGAAAGTCTTTATCACCCATCTTTTAACAGATGGCACTCCATAATAGTACAACAAAAACAAAACAAAAAAATGTATTATTTTACTATTAAGCAAACACTTTGTAACGCTGAAGTTCTTTATTTTTGCCGTCACGGTTTTTACTATTTTTTTATTAGCATTCAATTTTGACTTATGTTGTGAACAGCAAATGGCTTCGTAACATTCAAAGACATATATAGCTATTATTAGCCCTTTTTTATAAAGTGCCAACATTTTCAGCAGTGATGTAGAATCTGATTTTTTTTTTTATTTCTATTTCATTTTTTTTGAAGCAGAAGTATATGACTCATAAATTTAATAACTTCTAATGTGCCTCTCATCTCTTTCCAATAAAGTTCACACACATTAAGCACACAAATACTTTGATAAAACTTAGACACAGCTACCATTTAATGGAGTACACAAAGAGAAACACAGAGGATTATCAATACAAATAAACAGGATGCTAGCTGAGAAATACTAAAATAAGCATATTTATATCCAAAACAAATGTAGTGCATTTCTTTAAAAACATTTTCTGTCATGCTAATTTATCACAAGATTACATTTTTTTAAAACTCGTCTGGAACAGAAATTGTACCTAATATTAAGACATGAACAGGGACGGCCACAGGATTTTTTTCGGGGGAAAACATCCTCCCCACCTTTTCCACCTCAATACTTCCTTACCTCAACCTCACTGTCTACTATTGCTGGCTCAACATCATGTGAGTTGCAGTTAAGAAAAGTTAATGTTGCGTTGTGTGGTTTAGCATTCTGAGCTATTAGAAAAAAAAGAGGGTAGTTAGAGGGAACAAATACCACATAACTTGGAAACACAACCATATATATTTCAGTTCTTGTTAAAAACTGCTAATATACAGGGATCACAAAATAATTTTTAAAAAAATGTAGAGCAAAACAATATAACAGATGTCTTGGCTGTGACTAAAGCAGAAGAAAGAAACTGCAATGTGTGCAAAAAATCTAATATGCCAATTGGATGCTCTATTCAAGCAGACAAAAAAAGACCAAGACATGGTCTGTTACTTCCAACATGTAGATGCCTGCTCTGAAAGAAGAATGCTTTTGACATCCTGTCTATGCAGATAACTTCAGCAATTGCACCTACTGATTGAGAAATTTCCATTTTCCGCTGGTGATTGACAGCAACAGAATATTTCAGCTGCCTTTAACTGTGACATTGACTTGATGAGCAATGGGAAACATGCCAGATGTGTGAACATATAGAGGGGAGGTGTACAAGCTGTGTTATGCTTCTGTAGGTATGCCCAAACATATCAACAAACTGTGTAACCATATTTACATTAAAGCAGGGTTCATATAGTGTGGCCTGATTTTCCATTTTGCTTAGGTGCAGGCTTCCATCAAATGACCAAGGACCAATTGTTGGAGTCCATTAAGTTCTGTTTAGCCTTCTCACCTCACTACCGCTTATCGATAAGTGGAATCCAATACTAGATTTCTGTATAGACAACAGAGACAGTTTTAGACAGTGGGGTTTGGGTAGTTTACTTAATATATTAGCAAGGGAAATAACCTGTAAATGTCTTGAATGCAGTATGCAGACTAAACATAAGTGTACTGTTTCATACAAGTTGGGGTTTTTTTTTACAAATAATGTTGAATCTCATCTGTTGGTATGGTAGGTTATCTGGAAAGAATGCATACCCGTTAGCACATATACCTCTTATCTCCAATGTTGGTCCCTGCATTGGATACACTGGGTTACAATATACCGTATTTGCTCGATTATAAGACAAGGTTTTTTTCAGAGCAAATGATCTGAAAAATACCCCTCGTCTTATAATCGGGGTCGTCACTATGAGACTAAGATCTGACTGGCAAGTGACTGGCAACAATTGGTTTTATTACCATAGCAACTTGCAGAACAGTTCAGTCAGCAGGAATATGTTGTTGCTATGGTAATTAGACCAATTTTCATACTCAACAATCGCATTGTATACATCACCTCCTGTGTCAAATGTAGTGCCTTCAGTCTTGGTCCTACTAAGATTTGCTCTATTCTGAGAACCTCTAACAGGACTGCAATGAAAGGCAGTGCTGTCCTTAAACTAAAACCATTAGAGTGTTCCCACAAGGAACGCCCTTTTTTACCGACAGTGATGAGAGAGTAGAGAGAGAGTTGGGAGAAAACAAATCCCTAAAAGCAGCAATTAATGAATTTAATTTTTTTCATGGCAGTGCATAGAAATGTACAAACATAGAATCTGATGGCAGATAAAAATACAGTCTGTCCATTTTTTCTTTGTTCTTCTTTTCTTGTATTTAGGACAGTTTTATGCCTATCCGGTGAATGCAATCTCCTCACTGTATTAACCATTAAAATATCACCAAAAGCCCTTTGATATGTCCACAGGTATATGTATATTAATATATAGATATAGATCAATTTTAAAAGACAGGTACGCAATACGTAGTAATAGGTATACGCTTTAGTTGATATCCAGTTGAGTGATGGCAACAGAAGCGTAACTTCTGCAACCTCTTTTTCCTGTCTCTCTCCATTTCTCTTGAAAATTGTTCAGAAAGGGCCCTTCCGTCCTTGACCATGTTGGTCCAGTTGGGAAGGGCCCTTTCTAAACATGCAGATAGACAGGAACACAGCAGGGTCACATTACGTTACGTGACCCCGCAGTGAAACCGAGGCTGCCTGCAATGTGCAAGCAGCGGACCAGAATCTACAGGAGAGGTAAGTAGATGCTGGTGGTACGGAGGGGGTATGTATGTATGTTTGCATGCATGTCTATGTATAAGTGCACGTGAGCTTGCATGTCTATGTATAAGTGTATGTGAGCAAAAGAAGGAACTGTGGCACATACATGTTGCTTGGTGAAGTTGAGGGCCCAATATATATATATATATATAAATATATATCAAAATACAAAAAAGTGAAGCGCAATATTCGAATTAAATATAAGTATTGCACCTTCTGGTGAAGTGGTGCTGCAAAGACACAGGAACAAACTCCCCAAAAATGTTCCAAATTAAACACAATCAAAACCACACAAGTGTCTGCGCACCCAATTAATAAGTGCACAAGATGAAGCGATAAGCGAAACGCGTAGTGCGTGTTGACGACATTGGGAGGAGGAGTAGCATCAAGGAAGTGGATCAGAGGACTAAGACGGCGTCTCTTTGTGGTAGCGCTGCTACGAAGTTTGAAGCCTGGACTCTGTAACATCCGAGACGGAGGACAACAAGTTTGCCTTTCTTTTATACACTAAAACTATCGTTTTTACCTACTCCTCTCCGCTGCCTACCTTCTTTATCTACAAATACCAGTGTGGGATAAAGAAACTCCTAAGGAGACCACTACACTCTACTATAGGCATATTTATGCCCTTTAAATTGTAAGGGTCCGATCTGCTTAATAGCGTTTTTTTTAAGACCTACTTTGATATACTACACAATTTTTTCTTTCTTTTTTTCTCTTCCTTTTATATACGAACCTTTTGGATACTGTGTGTGGGAACGCTCGCTGGAAGGGTATCTTTGTATATATTATTTTTTGTGTTGCACATATAATTTACTCACTTATATAATTGGGTGCGCAGGCACTTGTGTGGTTTTGATTATATATATATATATATATATAATTTATTTATTTTTTTCCGAGGAATATGTTTTATTAGTTGAAATACAATATTTTTTTGAAGGTAAGCAGCAATATTACATGTAATTATTATTAGGCACTTATGTAGCAGAAGTTATTTTTAAAGCTTTTAAGACTTTAAGAGCTGTATCTTCTGCGATATATATAATGGGCATAAGGGGGAAACCCTCAATATTAAAACACTAGTATGATATTGTCCATTCTTTTCTGTTTCTGGCAATCCTTTAAGAAAATAGTAAGGTCTTGTTGAGTCGAGGAGTGGAAAAGTATTGAATCAAGAGTCCTTTTCTTGATTTTTTCTGACATTCCCCAAGTCATCTTGGTTTGACATAGTAAAAAGCTCCTATGGCATAGTAGCAGAACTGGTATTTAAAAATGTGAACTTTGTATTATGACTAACAATTACGTGGTCCAACATACAAAAGGTTTATCAAATGTACACGACAGTCTAATTTGCACTACTTATCAGACTGTTACAAATGTCATACATAATTTTTAGAATCCAAGTGAGAGAAACATTGCAATACAATAGATGGAAATGTTAAAAATAATATATAGAAATGGATTTTCACTCAAAAAAAAAAATCTTAAAATGTCACCAAATGAAATAGCACAGCCAACAATGTGAGAATAAAAGAAATAACCTTTTTCATGAATCAGGCACAAAACATAGAAATGGCTGGGGAGCCCTGATGGAATTTCATACTGCATAAAAGGGTGTACTTGCATATACTGGAAAATGTTTCTATCCAAGTAGGAGAGAGGCTATTAAAATTGAATGTCTATAGAATTTAAAGCAATGGCATAGCAGAGTAGTTGATTGCCAAGTCTATGGGTTTTTACAAAACATGAATGGAAAACTCAATTTACAGTTTATACTGTTTATTAAAAGTGCACAATAATGTAAATCGTAAGGCAAACCAAAACTTTTTTTAAAGTAAATATATCAGTTTAGGCTATATTAACCCCTCACTGACACAGAGTTTTACTTTTCTGACAGTGACAAAAGTTATGCCATTTTTAGCATATCTTTAAAAAAATGGATGAATAGGTTTTCTTATTTACAGTATAAGGGGACAAAATGCTACCCTACATACTACACTATGTTTTTTTTTATTTTGGATTATGGGCAAGAAAGGGTTTTTAATGTATATTTGTAGTGGGGAGGAAACCAAACCACTTTGATTTCACTTATCTTCCCCCATTCTCTGTAAAGTAAAACTTCTTTACACCACATGGGAAATTGTCTGTACAAAAACAGCATGTAACACCATAAAAGAGTTGACTGAGCCAAAAGCTGGAATGTCATTATGACATCATTAAAATCCTGGTCAGATTAACATTTTCATTGATTAATATATGTTTACACAATAGCAGCTTATTCTCAGGAGCTCTTATCTGAACATGAATATATTTTAAGTAGTATTAATAGTTGTATCAAATGAATTATAGAGGCAAATTGTAAGACTGATTTAACACTTGTAGTATTTAAAATAAATATTGTATATTTAAATGCAAGTTTTAATCTGCTTAAGTCTGTTCACATAATTATATATTTATATTAAATAACACTATAACTTTCCATGATTCCCTGAATAGAAAACCGTAATTATCCCACATATCGATTTGGTTATATTTACATAATTAAGTACGATTTGCTCTAGAAAATCTGTTCAATACTGATGTCAAATTTTACATGTACATGAAGCATGTCATTGGGAAGGGATGGGAATACATGGTCCGAGTAAAAGAAAGTGCATACAGAATAACATAATTATAGTAAACATTTTAATTAGTTCCAGTATCAACACAAGCATTTTATTCATCTGTTTTAAAGGTGCAACTCTAAATATACAAAATATTTTGTTTTCTATTATATTATGAAAATGTAAACAGGGATATAATTTCCCCCTCTAAAACTAGTTTATGTAGAAAACCGTCTTGCTCTTTATAATATTCAATATTTGTTTATTATTATTGTATGTTAATCATTTTGACATGTATAATTTCATTTTATTACCTGGAATGTGAATTATGATCATAGGGAGTAGAGTTGGGAAGATGGCTGTAGGGGGCTCAAGCAGAGCTTCGATTTAAATGCCTACAAAGGCTCACATACGGAAGGCAAGGAAATGCTTCCTCCTCTGCTCTGCTTCAGCTCATACTTCTCAACACTTCAGCTCAAACCAGGTCAAGTATCTGATTTTATAGGTCTGTGGATACAACTGATATTTATCCATATACATTTAAAGAACCTTGGCAATGTCCTTGTTCCATGTCAACAAAGGCAATAGGGAACCTTCCAATTAAATCACAAAAAGGAACCAGTGAGTCATGTTGACATTGCTTACAACAAAAATGTGTCTAAGCAGGAGGGAAACAACTTGGATGTATAGAAAAAAGTACTAGTGTAGCATTTGGAACTGAGATACAATGATATCACTGCATCACTTGCAAGCCATATATTCTGTAGAAGTGCCCAGAGGGAGGCAGGAACGTGGCTGAGGTGAGGGAGGGAAGGAGGGAGAGGGTAAAGCAGGCACTGGGAATATGTATGGATGTGTGTGTGTGAGCATGAATGAATAAGTGTGTCGGAACATGTATGTGTACATGTTGGTGTGTGAGCATAGCTGTGGATAAATAAGTGTGTGTAAGCATGAAAGTATAAGTAATCAAACAAGTAATAACTGATGCTTACAGGAATCAAATAAATTACATCAAATAGAGGGATAACTATTTATAGTGTAGTAATAGTATTTATTTATAGAAATCTCCCTTTTCATCACATCCCAAAGGTGCTCTATTGGATTGAGATCTGGTGACTGTGGAGGCCATTAGAGTACAGTGAACTCATGTTCAAGAAACCAGTTTGAGATGATGTGAGCTTTGTGGCATGGCACATTATCCTGTTGGAAGTAGCCATCAGAAGACGGATACACTGTGGTCATAAAGGGATGGACATGGTCAGCAACAATACTCAGGTAGCCTGTCCCGTTTAAACAAAGCTCAATTGGTACGAAGGGCCCCAAAGTGTGCCAAGAAAATGTCACCCACACCATTACACCACCAGCCTGAACCTTAAATACAAGGAAGGATGGGTAAGTGCTTTCATGTTGTTTACGCCAAAGTCTGACCCTGCCATCTGAATGTTGCAGCTAGAATCGAGACTCATCAGAGGAAGCAACATTCTTTCAGTCTTCCATTGTCCAATTTTGATGAGCCTGTGCGAATTATAGCCTCAGTTTCCTGTTCTTAGCTGACAGGAGTGGCACCTGGGGTGGTCTTCTGCTGCTGTAGCCCATCAGTTTCAAGGTTCGACGTGTCGTGCATTCAGAGATGGTATTCTTTTTTTTAGGACCATTCTCTGTAAATCATGGAGATGATTGTGTGTGAAATCCCATTAGATCAGCAGTTTATGAAATTCTCAGACCAGCCTGTCCTGGCACCAGCAACCATGCCACGACAAAGTCACTTAAATCACACTTTTCTCCTCCAAGTAGACCCCAAATAATCAGAAGTTCTTCATAGTGTATAGACTCCAAGTGACTCCAAAATAGCACAAGACAGGAACCAAAGGTGAGTAAAAACCAATAACTTTAATAAGAAGAAACCATCTCAGCACTTATATATCAACAAATAAAAAGCCCAGCATGTGGTTTGATCTCCCTTGATCGCTTTCTGAGCTCATTTAATGTCGTGATGTGCCAGGTACATCATCGATTATCTGACTGTTATCTGACTGTTTTTCCGTGACGTGCCTGGCACCTCCTTGGTCGTTAAGGGTTTCATGGATATGGGTGTGGGTTTGGTGGGCTTTGCGTGTGAGGGTGGGGCAGCATTTCATCCTTGGACCCAAGCAGCACAATATCTTGGGCTGACCCTGATTAAATGTGACAATCCATTAGCTTTAACAAAGCACACATGGTTATGTTTTCAAAATAAAGAAAATTGTTAAAACAAGATGATTTGCCCAAGGATAGGGCTAGCAAGTATATTCTTGTTTTGGAATCTAGATTATCAGCAAGTTTAATGACTAAATGCTTTCTGAGAGTTTTGAATTCTGACCATTTTGGTGAATATATTTTGGATGAAACTGGATAGTCAGTGTATCACAGAAACAGGGAAATCCCAAGTATGCCCCAGATCAAGAGCAATCTGGCCAAGCTAAATGACTAAAAACTTTCACCCTTAAATCTTTGTTTTAACAGTACATTGGCCAAGCATAAAACCTAGACAGATGTTTCCTTCTTTGGATTGGAGACTACCATAGTTACATCTTGAGGACAGTATAAAGAGAGTTAAGAAAAAAATGCTATTTGGCTCAGACAACATAATAAAACCTGCAAACCTTTACAATGCAGGCAGAGGAAGGAAGAAAAAAAAAGATTTACAGATCACCAGTTCCAGCAGGTGATGTGAACAGTGTCAAGATAAAGGTTGCACAGACTGACCAAAATGTTGAGTTAAATAAATATTTTCCTTTCAATGGATTTAAAACCTGTGTGTGTGCTTTTCTTTCTTCCAAAACATGCAGTATAGGTCTGTCTGGGGTTGATCAGTAAATGTTTATCAGGTTGAGCTTTACCTTTGTCACCAACTGTAGATCTCCCTTCTTTTGCGCATTGTACTACAACACATTGGTTGGCCAGACGAAGAGCTCTTTTCTCCACACTGTACACACCAGAGACAGGGGTCTCAACTCCACTTCAGCTGTCCGCCAAACGGCTTCCACTGGCCTCTGAATTACTGGCCTTTCTCAAGCTCTCTCAAAGGCCTTCTATTGAGAAAAATCTAATTGTGACAACCAAAAAATCAAATAAGTTTATGTGTTTTTATTATTATTAATAATTATTTTTATTTAATAATCAGTATTAACAATTTCCCAATATTCTGAAAGGGAAAACTGTTATAAGAACTTCCCTGTCAGTTCCAAATACTTTACTGTAACAAAGATTTTCTCTAAAGTCCAAAAAGTAGTCAATGCCTCTGAAAAACTTTTCTCTGTGCTTTGCTCTGATATTACACTTCACTGTACTATCTATGGATCACTTTAAACATAACCTTTATTGAATCAAAATAAAAAGAAACTACTGTACCCTTTGCTATAACTAGTTTAAAAACATACTTAGAATTTGTTCATGGAACAGGAAATGTCATACTTTGAAAGAATGAAAGTCATACCTTTATCTTTCAGCATTACATTTAACTCTTTCACAAAAGAGGCCGTGTGCCAATCTCAGCATGGGAATATAACACATCATAATGATGCAGGCTGAACTGAGGTATAAATGAGGTTATTTAGGGATATGAAGAACATTTTTTGTTTGCCAAGTGAATGTATCAGTATGACTAAATGTGCGCTCTAAAAAAGAGTGATCGCCTCGCATTTGCTCTTCTGAGGTCATATCTGCACCACCACTGAAAATGTGGTCCTTAAACTGTGAATATAAACTTCAGTTCGGTGTAAACATTTCATCATCTTTATGAAGGACCAATTCACCTACAAGAAATTCCTACCTACAAGGGTAGAATTCTCCATATAATATACTTGTGCATTTGGATTCTCACAATTTTATATGGTTTTGTCAATTCGTAGGAATCGCCAAAAACAAGGCCAGATCCCCTACAAAATGGACTCAAAAGTCTCAGAATTTTCCTTCGAAAGGAATGGGCAGGAAAACGTTTCAGGCCCAATTATGGTTGTCTACTATATAGTAAGTATTGGTACAGTCAGTGTGAATTACTTGAATTTCGTCAGGCAGAGTTAACGATGCATTTTTGAAAAGCCAACACAATCCTTTCTGTGTGAAAAGCCCCAGATGGCCTTCTACAGCCTAGACAGCATTGCCCCTTAGCTAAATGAAAGATTTTAAAATCCTTGTTTTAACACTTCAGTGGCCAAGCATTAAATCTAGGAAGATGTTTCTCTCTTGGGATTGGAGACTATGACCAAATTACACAGTTACATCTTGAAGACAGAATAAAGAGGGTTAAGTGTCTCCACTGATTAAGTGTGTGAAAAATGTAACTTGTTATCAAGACAGACACCAAAAATCAAGAGAGAGCCTCGGTCCCACGCACCAACGTGATTTCCCACTTTGATTCTATAGAGCACATCAGACAACACAATAAAGCTTGCAAACCTTTAAAATGCAAGCAGAAAAAGAAAGAAAATATTTAAAGATCACAAGTTCCAGCAGATATGTGAACAGTGCCAAGATAAAGGTTGCACAGACTAACCAAAATGTTGATTTAAATAAATATATTCAAGGGATTATAAAAACCCATGTGTGAACTTTTCTTCTATAGTTTCCTAGCTTTACTTGTGAAAGTACTTACCTTGTAACTGCTTCAGTCTATGCTGTAGAACAAAGTGCCATTTCTTTCCTTCAACCTGTTACCAGCAACATAAAAAGGATGCCGTAACTCAAATGTTAACATTTCTCAATAATTGCACACATACCTGGGAACTCTCCAGGTTTGCACCCAGTGCACTCCGGGAGAAGCACTGCTTCAACCCGCGAATCCAGGTCCCCTTCAAATGGGCGAATTTCCCGCAATGTCAGCAGGAACGCCTCCTGATATCAGCGGGAAGCACCCCGACACCCACAACATCAGCGGCTGAAGTTCCCAGGTATGCTTGCACATATTTTATATATCTTTATATCTAAAAATAAAAGTGTCTCGTGCTAGACTGAAACATTGATTTATGTAAGTTAAATGCTGAACTTTTTTCATCAAACCCTGTGAGTGATTACTATTTGGATCTATCTATCCATCCATCTTTGTATTTCTATTTCCATCTGTATACTGTAGTTTGGGGTAGCCGTATTGGTCCAGTGTATAAGAATTAAAATAAATTTTCCCTGAATCTTGGCCTTCAGACAACCAGCTAATCTTAAACAAAAGCTGGTAAGTAGCAAACTACATACTGAAACAACACACACAGATAATGGAAGCAAACCATGCAACAAAGCTCAATGCAAACTTTGCCAACACATCTGTACCAGCAACACAGCCACCCACAACAAAGGGATCATACACATGCACTTCACAAAATGTTGTATACATGATTCAATGCACCAAATGTACTATAGGGTGTTACATCGGTGAAACTTGCCAGCAACTTAATAAAAGGATGAATCTGCACAGATACTCCATCAACCATCATGATGAAGAAAACTTTTGCACCCCAGTTTGGCACCACTTTACCCAAACCGGTCACTCCATACATGACCTCAAAATCAAAACACTGAGAAGTCATTTCAAAAACACCCAAGAAAGAAAGACATTTGAAGCCAAAAATGACACATTTTTATGATTGTAAAAACAGAGGACTTAATGTGGATTTGAGCTTCTTAGCACATTATCAAAACTTCCTATAACCTGTGCCTTTTTTGTTTTCTCTTCTCTCTCTCCTACATGCTTACCCCTGCTCCCCCCTCTAGCCTTATCTGTGCAGTATATGCCACCATTTACTATTTATGACCCTATTAGTTTTTTGTCTGCAAATTCTCTACCTTGTTGTTTTAACCCCTGTTTTAACCCTGTATCAGAACATGTACTGGTTAGTTTTAAACTAAAGGGAGGACTCCCGAAAGCTTGTCTATTATTTTAAATACTGTTAGTCCAATAAAAAAGGTATTACGAGATTCTGCAACATTCTGTTTTCTTGCATCTGTATACTATATGAATAAAAACATATAGGCAGCTTCTGAAGGTATGAAAAAATATTAATTTGATGTCTACAGCTTCCCAATTGTCCATGTATTTGAAAAAAAGTGATAAATCTAAGATTGCAGATTATTTTTAGAAGATTTGACAAGAAAGAAGAAGAAAAGAAGGATGAATCTGAAGAGTCTGATGACGACATGGGATTTGGACTCTTTGATTTAATGCCTATTTTCCTAAAATAAAAAAAAAATCAAAGTTAAAAACATATTACCCACTTAGGCTATACCCGGGGCTGGCCCTGCCATGGAGCAGAGTGGGGCAATTGCCCCAGGCGGCACTTTTGAAGAGGCGGCACTTTGCCACCCCAAGCGCCTTTTTTTTTTTGAAGTAGAGGAGAGAGGGGCGCCGAATGGTTTTCGCTTATCAAGTTGTCAGTACCCGCTCGGCGCCCTCTCTCCCCTCTGCAAGCCCTCTAACTTGGTCTCGGTCTCTATATGACAGAATTTCCGGGGCTCAGCAGAGAAGCAGCGCGCACCGCGGCAGAGCAGGGAGACTCTCGCCGCAGGACTGCTGGAAGGTAAGTGCAGTACAAGGGGGGGATAGGGTAGATAATAGGGAGGAGGGTAGATAATACGAAGGTAGGGAGAGCAAAGGTAGATAATGAGAAGGTAGGGAGAGGAAGAGTAGATAATGAGTAGGGGGGGTGGCGGCATTTCAAACTTTGCCCCAGGCGGCACTATGTCTTGGGCCGGCCCTGGCTATACCTACAACATTCATGAGATCTACAGAAAATGTAGTGGCGATATATAAAGATTTATTCTTTCAGTTTCTAATACTAGAGGGTATGGAAGAAATAAGATTTAATTTCTTCTAGGTATTTAAGTAATTAAGTTGGCATGGTCGTTGCAGAATCTAAAAATATAGTGTGCCTTGACCACTTAATGACCAATGATATGCCAGACACGTCACTGAAAAGCATACGATTGCCATGTCATGCCATGTCTTTAAATATGGGGGTGCGCTGCTGCTGGAAAAAGTGTTTAAGAAGCAATCAATAATTGCTTCCTTCACTTGGCCAGTGTTGCTGAAATGCCTCAATATTGGTGATGCCTTCATTAATCCTCTTTCCAGCAGCAGGGTGATGCCATATTGCAAAGACATAACGTCAATGATTTATGACCACTTCTGTCACTCAGGGGGTGTTGCTGCAATCAGGGACATCCAATGATGTTCCTTGGCATATTCATTGTCAAAGAATGGTTTTTCACCCCTTTCATGCCATTGATCACTGCATGGGCAGTAAGAACCCAAAGAGCAGAGAGTACCAGGAGAGACAGGAACAGAGAAGCAGCAAAGTAAATAAGCCAGGTCAAACCAGAAGATCAATTCGGAGCCAAATCAGAACCAGAAGCGAAGTCAACAAGCCGATTCTATGCCAGAAATCCAAACCAAGAGCAGAATCAGCAATCAAGAGCAAGGTCAGCAAGCCTGGTCAAAAACGGAGGAAACAGCACAAACAGCACACGAGCAAATCAGATAAGTTACACTAACCAAGGGTAACTGAGAAGACCCAGGCTTAAATAGAGAGAGGCACTTCCTGAAGGCAGGGGTCACCCAAGGTCATAAGAGTGCGTCACTGCTGGAACGCATGTTCATGGAGCTGTTTGCCTCAGTTTGCAGCGTGGTCGGCCATGCAGTGCAACCAACGGACGGGTAGCGGGCTCAGTATGAGTACTCGCTACGCTGGAAGGTATGGAGCCAGCCTGTGGAGCTGTCGGAGGAGGTCTCGTTGCGGAAGCAACCAGAGAGCAGTCCGATCGGGATGCATTTTTTATTAAATATTTTTTCATATTATATTACATATATGTCACCAACCTGACTGATCCGCTGCTGCTACGGAGGAAAAGGAGACCCCCTCTGTCAGCCAGCAGATGCAGCAGCCACCAGGGGGGAGAGGAAGACCTCCATCCACCTCCATGCACCATCTGGTGGTAAATCCAAGAACTACAGGATCCTACACTTATAGGCTACGGTCATGCCACACACACGACGGCCACCGTAATCCATCAAATGGGAAGTCACGTCAGATTTTTTAATATTTTGGTGCCAAAACTCTAATTGGTGCCTAGTCACTTTCCACCCTTTATAAACACTAACTTGAGGTCAGACCTTACCCTATAAAAGGGGACAGTACAGAGATCACTCCCAGGACCTATTTATACCCAGGACTGTATCTATAACAAGGGGACATCCTCTACGGCTGGAGGAAAGAAGGTTTCTACACCAGCACAGACGGGGGTTCATTACAGTAAGAGCGGTGAGACTATGGAACTCTCTGCCAGAGGAAGTGGTAATGGTAAACTCAATAAAAGAGTTCAAAAGGAGCCTGGACGTGTTTCTTGAAAGCAATAATATCACAAGTTATGGATATTAGATTAATAGGGACAGAACGTTGTTCCAGGGAAGGAATTTTCCCCCTGGTATGGGGCAATTGGCATCTGCTTCATAAGGGTTTTTTGCCTTCCTCTGGATCAACACAGTAGGGACACAATATGTATATAGGTTTAACTTGATGGACTTTGGTCTTTTTTCAACCTTATGAACTATGTATATTTTTAGGTCTTTATTTTCACATACGTTGCACTTACGATATAAATTTATAGCTCCAGGTATGTGTCACTGTGAAACAATACCTCAATATGTGTTCAGCAACATCTTCAGTAATACCGTACCCATTTGTGGCTACACTAAATGAGAAAGATGAAAATTATAGTTAAACACAAACACGTAGAAATGTTAAAACAGCCTCATTTACAAAGGGTACAAAATGTATGAACTCCCTGGTTCTTAAGAGGTTAAACATACCACTTAACTGATGAATTTATTCATTTATAAATATTTGCTGCTATTGTCCTGTCTGTGTTCCACTGTGTATTCATTAAATAGAACTGTTTTAATGAGAGCTCAGTTTTAGAACTAGAGAACCTATTGTGTCTGTAACTCATGTCATTCTTTAGATTTTTCATTATTGTATTTCCTCACTGAAAGCGTCCTCTGGCAATATCAGAATACAATGGGATAGAGCATTCGAGGGCAGTGTTGAAATGGTTTCATTGAAGGCACAGGTGTTTGAAAAGCCTGACACTTTATAAAGAAATTGTCTGCCTTTGAGACTATATTCCAGAGTTTTCTCATAACAAAAAATGCTGCCTGTAGAAATGGACTATGACACAGAGGAAAACTACTGTGTTATTGCTTTAGTTAAAGTTAAACTTTATTTAACTCTTATTAATATTTAATTCTCAATCAAAGATACGTAATTAACACTTACGGTATTTAAAAAAAAAAAAAGCTAAGTGGTCAACATTTTTAAATTGGTTTAGTAGGAGACTAAAAGATAAAATATGTTTCATGTATGACAACTGCATTATTTTGACTCAAACAGCCACCCGTTATTAAAGCATACCTCACAACTAAAATCTAAAATATCAAAGTATTGTTTGTACTTTTTCTTATTGAATTATGCTGAGAGCTCCAGCTGCCTGTTTTCTGAGAGAAGTCGATTTCAAAACTTAAGCCAAGCTTTCCTTTATGATCCTCATATCATTAATTAGTAGTTACAAAAACATCAGACAAAAGCTTTGTACAAATGGTGCCAAAAGCCATATTTGTGACGACTAACGAGTAAGATTTTCAGAATTTGTTTTACCTTTCATCTGTTATGTCTAAAGAAAAATAATAAAATAATAATAAAAAGTTAGGAAAAAATAAACAAAGATGTGGTGTAAAAATAATTTTTCAGTGATGTAACCATCAGGGGTACCATCCAGTTCCAGCAAAATGTAAAAACAAGCCCACACATATAACATAAAGATATTTTTTTTTATATTAGTAAGTCCTAAAAATAGCGTTATATCTTCTCCCTTTTCTATCTCTGGAAAGATACTAGCATTTGAAATACCCATGGGGTGTCAAGTTTAAAATTTATATGGTTTGATGGGATCAATCTAATTGGTCGGGTTCAATGATACCCAAAAAGGGCATGGGCACAGGCAAAAGTAAAAAAACATTGGCACGTCCCAAATGTGGCCTTTTAGCCCCAAACACTACAAACCTATAAATGTTGGTGTTGTTTGACTGTGGCATATGCTAAGTGTTGTAAATTTATACCTGAATTGTAAAATTTGACAAGGGCCAGTGGTATAATTAATGCACAGAAAAGGTTGAAATAGCAGTATTTAAATATTTTGGGGTGTCTTGTTTTAAAAAATATATGGTTAAATCGAATTGGCCGGGTTCAAAGATGTTCCAAATAGGACATGTGTGCAAAATGACCAGATGTCAAAATTTCAAAAAACCACAGCTCCAAACAACCTGACAAACCTATGTATGAGTGAAAGTTTGGTAAACAAGTGCACCATATGATAACTGGAATGCATGGCTTATTCATTTTTATTGATTATTGTATGTGTAAGTGTACAATGTTAGAATAAGCGAAATGTATAGTGTTTGTATGTATAACTTTATGGCATTAAAGTGTCTGTTTCTGTATGGTGTTAGTGTGTGTGCCATTGTATGGTGTTGGAGTGTCAGAGATTGGGTAGCTATGGATCGGCTCAGAGTTTATGTCCTTTGGTAAATGCCCCTTTTGCTATTGTGTTCAAACAATATTACTGACTCGTTGTGCCAATATGAAGAATTCTTTTATTCATTCACATCAAAGTACAGTTAAAGCAGATAAAATGTTCCATATTGTACTGTCCTAACTAAACCACCCCTTTTCAATCTTATGAGTATCATATGCTAAGCTAGAAAGCTGCATATTCAATATGAATACACACTAATTTCAGATGTCTCTAAAGTATTCAACAAAGTATAGTGGTTAATACTTTTTTCGGCGAGTAAGAGAGTACTTTCTATCAACTTTAAAAGCAATAAAAGCACATTAGAACACAAAAAGGACCCCCAAAGAAAAGAAATAATAACACAAAAACATGTTACCAAGATACTTTAACAGACAAAGATTAAGTTGAGGTAGGCATGTCCTCGCTTTATGAATCATGTTCTCAGTAGGTTTCCTGACACAAAGCTTTCTTTTTCAATCTGTGTAAACTGATTCAGTTATAAGGATCTCTCCTTAGATGCCTTTGGAGAATGCCACAGCTGGGAAATACAGAGCTTTATAACTTAATAATGGAACATGAAGCAGAAATAATACATATGATAGATGACTTTAACTGCTGAGTTAAGATCTGGCTTTTTCTCAGATGGGACACTCCCCCTTGCATGGCTATGAATAGGACAGAAAGCAGGAAGAAAAATTAACTTAACTTTACACCTTTAACTGTCACCTGCTGGCCTGGGGGACAGGTAATGCCAAGTGTGTCCTTGGTCCCTGCTCCCTCCTTACTAACACACACTCCCTTAGCAAGCTTATATATATATATATATATATATTATACATATCAATTTCACAATTCACTATATGACCAAAAATATGTGAACGCCTGACATTATGGTCATTATGTGGAGTTGCCCTTCCCCCACTGCAGTTATAACAGCCTCAACTCTTCTGGAAAGGCTTTCCACAAGATTTGGGAAAGTGTCTGTGGGAATTTGTGCCAATTCAGCCAAAAGAGCATTTGTGGGGTCAGGCACTGATGTCAGGCGAGAATGCCTGGCTCGCAAATGCTGTTCCAATTCATCGAAATGGTGCACAGGGTTCTGAGCAGGCCATTTGAGTTCTCAGACACCATGTCTTTTTGAATCTTGATTTATGCATAGGGGCACAGTCATGCTGAAAAAGGAAAAATCCCTTTCCAAACTGGTGCAGCAAACTTAAACATACAGTTGTCTTTGTATCCTGTAGTCTTTGTATCCTGTAACATTAACATTACCCTTTTCTGGAACTAAGGGGCCCAGCCGAAACCTGAAAACAGCCCCAGACCATTAATTCATTACCCCAGAAAACATGTTTACATTGTTTCAGAGTCCAGTGTGCTTTATACTACTTCAGCCGACTGTACTCCAACTTCTTGGAGTACTTCTTCAAAGGCAGAGCCATGGTGCCAGGCCATGGAACAGCCCTTCCCCCATTCCTCCAATCAGTCAAAAGAGACTGTGAATGGAGGCTCTGCCCTTTCGCGGAAGTGCTTCGGGAGGTCAGGTTAACAGAGCAGATAACTAGGAGAAGGGGACCAAGAAAGATCACTAAAGAAAGAAGACAGATGAACAAGAGATGGTAGACAAGAAGCACAGCTGTGCAAAATGGGGGACATCAGTGTGCAGTCCCGCAAGGGAAGGCTCAGGGTAGCCGGAGCTCCGAAGTTCCTAGGTATGCTGACTTGTAGCAAAGGTGGAATCCTATGACAGTGCTACATTTAAAGTCATTGAGCTCCTCAGTACAACCCATTCTACTGCAATTGTTTGTCTATGGAAATGGCTGTCTATGTGCATTCTTTTATCAACTTGATAGCATGGGTGTGGCTGGAACATCTAAACTCAATAATTAAGAAGAGCGTTTACATACTTTTGATCATATATGTATATCACAGCTTAAACTGTAATAACATTTTCCGAAATCGCCTATGTATGGAATACGTGTTTGGCCTTCTGGCTCCACTTGGCCAACCTCATGGTGTGCTAACCTATAGACAATACATTCACCTCCACCAACACAAATGTAAACTAGGCATACCAGGGCCGGCCCTACAATAGGGCAGACTGGGGCAATTGCCCCAGGCGGCACTTTAGAAGGGGTGGCACTTTGCCGCCCCAAGCGGTTTTTTTTTGAAACGGAAGAGAGAGAGAGGGGCGCTGAGTGGTTTTCGCTTACCCGCTCGGCGCCCCTCTCTCTCTCCTCTGCGGCGAGTCTCCCTCTTCGGTCTTGGTGCCGGCTTGTAATGCTGAGCGCCGGAAGTGGCGTCAATTTCCGGCGCTCAGAATTACAAGCCGGCACGGTGGCAGAGCAGGGAGACTCGCCGCAGGACTCTTCAAAGGTAAGTAC
>VKOC01023792.1:0-31881 GCA_009364415.1 Spea multiplicata
ATGCCACACCGACACCCAGACACACACACCAGAACAGGCTCTGCCACACCAACACCCAAACACACACACCAGGATAGGTGCTGCCACAATGGCATCCAAACACATGGCATCCAAACACAATGGACAGTCTCTGCCACACTGACATCAAAACACACACCAGGACAGGCTCTGCCACATTGATACCCGAACACACACTAGGACAGGCTATGCCACAGTGACACCCAGACACACATAATAGGATAGGCTATGCCACACTGACACCCAGACACACACAAACCAGAACAGGCTCTGCCACACCAACACCCAAACACCAGGACAGTCTCTGCCACACCAACACCCAAACACACACCCACCAGGACGGGCTCTGCCACACCGACACCCAAACACACACACCATGACAGGCTCTGTCACACTTACACCCAAATACACACAGGACAGGCTTTGCCACACCGACACCCAAACACATACCAGGACCGACTCTGCCACACTGACACCCGAACAAACACACCAGGACAGGCTCTGCCACACCGACACCATACACACACACCAGAATAGGCTCTGCCACAATGGCATCCAAACACATACAGGACAGGCTCTAGCACATTGACACCCAAACACACACACTAGGACAGGCTCTGCCACACCAGCACCCAAACAGACACAGGACAGTCTCTGCCACACTGACGCCCCAACACACACACTAGGAAAGCCTTTTCACACCGACACCCAGACACCCAGACAGGCCCTGCCACACTGACACCTACACACACACCAGGACAGGGGCTGCCACACTGACACCATACATACACACCAGGATAGGCTCTGCCACACTGACACCCGAACACACACACTAGGACAGGCTCTGCCACACTGATACCCAGACACACACACCAGGACAGGCTCTGCGACACCCAGATACACATACCAGGACAGGCGCTGCCCCACCAACACCCATACACACACACCAGGACAGGCTCTGCTACACTAATAACCAAAAACACACAAACAGCAGGACACTAGCTATGACACAGACATCGACATCAGGATGGATTTTCCACACTGCATTGTCGTTCATACCCCCCTTTAGTGTTTTTGCCCCTTGTGTATTGATGCCTCAGGCAGCACCCTTTTAGTATTGATGAATGTGGTGCCCCCACACTCCTGTATGATTGCCTCCAGCCACCACTACTTGTATCAATGGCCCCAGCAAGCCCCTTTACTATTGATTTATGTGATGGCCCCATCACATATACGCATTAGACGTGCATTTTTAACTACATAATAAGTACTTCTCTTTGAAGTAAAGACTATGATTGAAATATGATTTGAAAATAACAACTGAACTGGCAGTTTCTTTAATATTAGATCCTGCTGCCGATTATATATTAATATTATACCTTGCTGGTGATATATATTAATATTAGCCCATGCTGAGGGTCTTCATCAAATACATGGAAACAGCATTGCAGGTATTGATTAACTAAATAAGACATTCAAACCCTATATTTGCAGGTATACATAAATAGTGTATGGAAACATAGCATAGCAGATATGGATCTACAGAATAACACAAAAACCCAGCTTTGCAGGTATAGATCAATTGGAATTCACATAAAAACACGTCATTAAAGGTAACCCCCCTAAATTACAGGCATAGATCACAGGTTGCACACCCCAAAGCCAGCCCTGACATCCACAGTGCTCACATAGAACCTGACCAGCAGCCAGATAACACACACAGGATTTGCCATCTTTTTCCCCAAACAGCACAGCCTGTGCCATCTTTGTCCCATAAACACTCTGCCTGTGCCATCTTGGTCCTGAAGGCTCAAACACCATGCTAGTTCCATCTTTGACAATTATACATCTGATACACACAAACACATTTACAGTCACTCACTAATTCACACTTTCATTCAGACAATTCATCCACACATTCATACATACTTTCAATCATTCACACAATTCATCCACACATTCATTCGTACTCACTCATTAACACTCTTTACTTATTTCAGTATTCTTACTACCCTCTTTCTCACTATCTATCCCATCGCCCCCTTTCTCACTATCTACCCCCTCTCCCCCCCTTATCACTTTCTAACCCCTCTCCCTCCCCTTTCACTACTTACTATTTACCTTCACCCCCCTTTTTGGTTCACTCACCTTTAAGTCCTGCGACGGGAGCACAAGGCTTCTGTCTTCCTGCTCTGCCGCGGCGCGCTCTGCTTCACTTAGGCGCCGAGTAGTTGCTAGGCGCCCCTCTCCTCCGTGTCAAAAAATATATATATAAAAAAAGACAGTGCTTCATTTCCACTTTCAATGAGGCTACCCCGGATTTAAAGTCCCATTGCCTGACATACAGTGTCAGTTGGGTGGTTCCAAATTCTGCAGGGGGGCAACGGGAGGGGGGGTCAAGGAATAACCTGGGGGGGCATTTGCCCCCCTGTAGCAACGCCACTGAACAGGATACTTTGAATGTATATTTTATTAACAAGTCCCATTAAAGGACACTCCAGCCATAAGATGTAGCAGACCCATGGAATCATTAACTCCACAAAACTCCTCATTGTTACCTCTTTTACAAATACATGATGATAAATTTGGGCATCATGTATTTCAAAAATATGTAACGATGAGGAGTTTTGTGGAGTTTGTGGAGGTCATTTGGTCAATTCAAGACTGTTTGCTGCTTTAGCAAGGTGTCTGCTCATGTAACCTAGATCTGTTATGGAATATCCCTTGCAAACCCACAAAATGCAGAGAGATGTAATATGGTGTTACTAGACTGACAGTTACTATACATGAAGCCTCTCTAAAGTTATCAAGCATCTACATCTGAGCACTACACAAGCACCCGGGCTGGTGAGAGAATATATAATCTAATAACTGTGGAGTTATTTCTGTTGAATTTATTTATGGGTATAATTTACCTCTAAATACTGCACTTGCTAAGTAATCCTGGTAAAACATGCACTGAGAGAAACTGACAACGATTTGAGAGCAAAGGGGAGTTTAAAAATGATTGCTAGGCTTAGAAGTACGCAATCTGCTCAAAACATGACAAATATGAGCCGTTATCTCTCAGGAGGCATTGCAGGAGAATAAAAAGTGTGCAGTTTTGTGGCTGACATAAAGATCTAGAGCACTGATAACATTTTAGCATGGAGACAAAATCCTATGTCGAAATGTACAATGAATGTCCGCCCCTGCAGAGAGATAAGAGAGTCATTATTTTAGGCCCAAGCAATGCTAAAGTAGGCAAGGCAAGCAAAAGGTGCTTACCGTTGGGAGACAGAGTTGGTTTATCGTTTAGCTAGTTATAACAATGAGATTAGTATTTCTTTAAACATGTCTTGTGTATTAGAAAGTAATGTATGGATATAAAAGATGCTACATTTTTACAAATGTGTTTTTTTAAATGTTTCCAAGATATCTGCATTGTACTAACGTATTTTCTTGAATATAAGACAAGGTTTTTTCCAGAGCAAATACCCTTATAAATAACCATTATTTTATATTTGCGGTCGTTTATAATCTAACCTCAAATAGAGGTCTCCTGGGGCCTTCCGGCGGAAGTACTGGGCGGAAGCAACAGAGGTTAAACATAGAAACATAGAAAGTGACGGCAGATAAGAACCAGAAGGCCCATCCAGTCTGCCCAACCTCTGAGTACTCTCCTTTAGTACTTGCCCTTATCCTATATCTAGCTTGGCATTATGCCTATCCCATGCTTGCTTAAATGACTTTACTGTATTAACATCTACCACTTCCACTGGGAGGCTATTCCATGCGTCCACTACCTTTTCCGTAAAGTAATATTTTCTGATGTTACCATTAAACCTTTGCCCCTCTAGTTTATGCTTGTGTCCTCTTGTTGCGGTTTTATTTCTCCTTTTAAATAAACTTTCTTCCTTTACTTTGTTGATTCCCTTTAAGTATTTAAATGTTTCTATCATATCCCACCTGTCCCGTCTTTTTTCCAGGCTATATAGGTTAAGATCCTTTAACCTGTCCTGGTAAGGTTTATTTTGTAATCCATAAACCATTTTAGTAGCCCTTCTCTGCACTTTCTCCAACATATCTATATCCTTCTGGAGATACGGTCTCCAGTACTGTACACAATACTCCAAGTGAGGTCTCACCAGTGATCTGTACAGCGGCATGAGCACTTCCCTCTTCCTACTGCTAATACCTCTCCCTATACAACCAAGCATTCTGCTCGCATTACCTGCTGCTCTACTGCATTGTCTACCTACCTTTAAATCCTCAGAAATAATTACCCCTAAATCCCTTTCCTCACACGTTGAGGTTAGGACAGTACCAAATATTCTATACTCCGCCCTTGGATTTTTATGCCCCAGGTGCATTACTTTGCATTTATCCACGTTAAATGCCAATTGCCATAGCTCTGACCATTTTTCCAGCTTACCTAGATCGTTTGCCATTTGGCTTCTTCCTCCAGGAACATCAACCCTGTTGCAAATTTTTGTGTCGTTAGCAAATAAACATACCTTTCCATCAACACCATCTGCAATATCACTAATGAAAATATTAAAGAGAATGGGTCCAAGTACAGATCCCTGAGGTATCCCACTGGTAACAAGACCTTGTTCTGATTATACGCCATTGACTACAACCCTCTGTTTTCTGTCACTCAGCCACTCCTTAATCCATTCAACAACATTGGGATCTAAACCCAGAGATTGCAGTTTATTTAAAAGTCTTCTATGTGGGACAGTGTCAAAGGCTTTACTGAAATCCAGATACGCAATGTCTACTGCACCACCTTGATCAATTACTTTAGTCACCCAATCAAAAAAATCAATAAGATTTGTTTGGCAAGATCTTCCTGAGGAAAACCCATGTTGTTTTTGATCTTGAAAGCCATGTGACTTCAGATGTTCAACAATCCTTTCCTTTAACATTGTTTCCATTAATTTTCCCACTACAGATGTAAGACTAACTGGCCTGTAGTTGGCCGACTCCTCCCTACTGCCTTTTTTGTGTATAGGCACAACATTCGCTACTTTCCAATCCCCAGGGACAACTCCCGTTACCAATGATTCGTTAAATATATCAGTTAACGGTTTTGCTAGTACAATAACTTTTAATAACTTGGGGTGTATCCCATCAGGCCCCATCGACTTATTTGTCTTTACCTTAGACAACTGAAGTAGAACCTCCGCCTCGATAAACTCACATATTTCAAATGATTCAGTCTTTTTTCCCAACTGAGGTCCCATTCCATCATTCTCATCTGTAAAAACTGAACAGAAATATTCATTGAGGCAGTCAGCTAAACCTTTATCCTCTTCTACATATATGCCTTTTGTTTTTAGTCTAACTAATCCTTGTTTAACTTTCCTTTTCTCATTTATATATCTAAAAAATGTTTTATCTCCATTTTTTACTGATAGGGCAATTCGCTCTTCTGCCTGTGATTTGGCAGTTTTTATAACTTTCTTTGCCTCTTTCTGCCTAATTGGGTATTTTGTATCTACTAAAGGCTAACTTCTTGTCTTTCACGATTTTGGCCACGTCTGCAGAGTACCACAGCGGTTTCCTTAATTTTTTACTCTTACTGACCAACCTAATACAATTTTCTGTTATCTTCGATAAAACAGCTTTTACAAAATCCCATTTCTCCTGAACGCCATTTAAATTGTGCCAGTCTGATAATGACTCCTCTATACATTTTCTCATTTTAGAAAAGTCAGCTTTTCTAAAATCTAAAACTTTTGTTTTTGTGTGGTGTGACTCAGTCACTGTTCGTATATTAAACCACACAGACTGATGATCACTAGATCCCAAACTTTCACCTACAGAAATATCTGTTAACAAATCTCCATTTGTGAACACTAAATCCAATGTGGCCTTCTTACGAGTTGGTTCCTCAACCACCTGTTTTAAAGATAATCCCAATAAGGAGTTTAGAATATCCGCACTCCTGGTACAACCAGCTACTTTCGTTTTCCAGTTCACATCAGGGAGATTAAAGTCACCCATGATTATAACATCCCCCTTCACTGTCATTTTAGCTATTTCCTCCACTAGTAGATTATCGAGTTCTTCTACTTGTCCTGGGGGTCTATAAATCACACCTATGCGAGTTACTTTACTTTTGCCAAATTGTACTGTAACCCAAACCGACTCTAAGTTCTCCTCACCAACTTGTATTAAATTAGATTTTATGTTATTTTTCACATATAGGGCCACCCTCCCCCTTTCCTGCCCTTTCTATCTTTTCTATATAAAGAGTACCCCGGTATTGATATGTCCCAGTCATTTTTCTCATTATACCATGTCTCAGTAACAGCCACTATATCAACATTCTCAGTTGCCACAACTGTTACAAGTTCATGGATCTTATTCCCTAAACTGCGAGCATTTGTAGACATGACCTTTAGCTTGTCATTTAACACCGATGCTGCAATCACTTTCTGTCCTTGCTTTGGGGGGCAAAATATATGCTTCTCCCTATTATCTTTATAGACCAAGCCCCCAGATCCACCCACCTGGTTACTAAGTAAATCGCCTTCCCTTTCTATACTGTCTAACCCGGTATTTATTCCCTCCCCCCCCATTCCTAGTTTAAAATCTCCTCCAACCGTCTAACCATTCTCTCCCCAAGCACATTGGACCCTCTTGCATTTAGGTGCAATCCATCACGACTATAGAGATTGTACCCCAAAGCAAAATCAGCCCAGTGCTCTAAGAACCCAAAGCCCTCCTTCTTACACCAAGACTTCAGCCATGCATTTAGCTGCCTAATCTCCCGCTGCCTTTCTGGTGTAGCGCATGGCACAGGTAGTATCTCTGAGAATACTACCTTGGAGGTCCTTTTCTTAATCTTACTACCCAAGTCCCTAAAATTACCTTTTAGGACACTCCATCTTCCTCTTACTATGTCATTGGTGCCAATGTGCACCAAGACAGCTGGATCCTCACCAGCCCCTCCCAATAATCTATCCACTCTGTCCGCAACATGCCGAACCCGGGCACCCGGGAGACAGCAAACCATTCGGTTGCTGCGATCAGAGCTACAGATTACCCTGTCTGTTTTCCTGATTATTGAATCCCCTACCACCACAACCTGCCTGGGATTTCCTTCCTTTCGGATCCCCTGCACATTGGATGAGCTGCTCTCCCGGCTGTTAGGGAGAACAGCTTCTTCCGCAAAGCCTACCTCTGAGTCTCCCTCCCCAACATGCTCACTTAAAAGGGCAAATTTGTTGGGAGGGAGAGACTCTGGGCTGGCTTGCCTCTTCCTCTTCCCTTCCCCACTGCAACCACGTCTTACTGTCACCCAGCTATGTGCCTGACTCCCTTCTGACTGATCTCCTCCCTCATTGCTAGGGGCCCCATCTAAACTTTGCTCAGTGAGCAACAGACTCCTCTCAAGGTTGTCAATCTCTCTCAGTGTTTCAATGTGCCTCTTCAGAGCACAAACCTCAGCTTCCAGAGAGACCAATTGATCACACTTACCACAGCGATATGGACCCAGGAACTGCTGTTCCAAGCATGCATACATATGGCATGATGTGCACTGAGTGAAATCTCCAAGCTTGCTCATACTTTATAAAGGTTCGTATTTTATTGGTTTGTTCCACCATATTGCTTTAAAAACTGCCTTGCAAGGACTGTGAGAGGGTGATTCGAATTTAGATTTTATTTTGTACAGTGTAAGCACCATGGGGCCACTACCCCTTTTGCACCTATGAGCATTTGGCATGTACATTGAAAGCTGTTCAGCTGTAACAAGAAATGGCCATGAAGTTCTGCTCTCTGCCAAACTGGATGATCACTCTTGGAGTGTAGCTTGGGTAAAGCAGCTGACTACCATGCCCCCAGGGATGTCTATTTATCTCTGAGCTAGGCAAGCACCATTTATACTTCACATTCCCCCAGATTGCCCTGCCAGTTCTCTACTCATTTTTTCACCCATCCACAGTTAGCCCTGTATCTAAGCACTCTTGGCTGTCATATGGAGAGAAATTGGAAGTAGTGTCTAAGCTAAGGTCCTAGGAATCCAAATAATTTATACCAACACAGAATTTAATAATATTTTTGAGTAATATTCAAAAATAATATAGACATAATGTAACTAATCTCCCACATAGTACTTTTATTAAAATAATACATGCTGCCAATCTATGGTTGTCTATTGGCTGTTATATTTTATATTAATAAAATAAAATGTTCTATCTTAGCCACAGTGGCAGCTTAAATTAATCAATATAAAGTATAAATGTATCTTTTCACATTTTGTAATCTATCTAGATGCAATTTTCCTCTAGTGGTGATTTATGATGAGAGGAGTTTGGAAAGAGACTACTGTTTCTTTTATTACAGTCTGATGGAACAGTGATATATTAGGCTTATTCCCTCTTGCCACATAGCAGAACCCATTCATCTCTGTTCCAAAAATCATGAAAAAGCTGTGACATCTGCACAGTGCTCAATAATAGGGAAAGGCAGGGACCCAGATGAATGTATCTACAATTTAAGGTTACCTTGATGGCTGAACTACTGACCATCTGAATCAAAAAAGGTCAGCTACCTCTGGCAATCATATGATCAAAGAAGGTATATTTTAATAGAATTAGAAAAATGAAACAGAAACACACATTCAATTATTAGTTATGTTTCAGCTTCATATTTTATTTATACGCCGATAAATATGGTATTTTACCCAAAATTTCTAGATGACCAAAAATGACTTCTAGAATTTTTTAGACATGTCTGAACTAGTATAATGCCTCCAGTAACAAGTTATGTATAGGATTGTGAAAAAGTATTTGTCCCTTCCCGATTTCTTCTTGGCGGCAACAACTACAATCAAATGTTTGCGATAACTGACAAGGAGTCTTTTACATTGCCGTGGAAGAATTTTGGCCCACCTCCAACAATCCTGTCAAGAAGACTTTTAAGCATGAACTGCCTTTTCAATGCCACAGAATCTTAATTGGATTCAACCCAGGACTTTGACTGGGCCACTCCAAAACCTTCATTTTGTTTATTTTAAACCATTCAAAAGGTGCACTTGCTTATGTGCTTCTGATAATTTTCCTGCTGTATTGTTACCTCCTCCGTCGTGCTGCCGGCAGGGACGCCGAGACGCAGCCCGCGCGGTCGGCTCCCTGCTCGTGCCGTCGCGGTGAGCTGCCGCCGGGTCCTTTCTCCTGCGAGACGCGCCCCCCCGGCGTGTTCACGGGATCATTCCAGGGCGCGCGCCTCTGCATCGTGAGAGCGCATGCGCGAACGGCTCATCTAATGAATATTCATGTCGCTCTTAAAGCGACATATATTCTTTTTCCTCCTCCCCCTAATTAGGAGGGTAGGAGGATCCATATCGTTGGAGGGATATTTAAACCCTCATTTGGCACTACACCTTTGCCTGTGTTAGTGCCTTTTTGCCTTTCACTAGCGTTATATCCTGATTTAGCTTTCCGGTTTTGACTCCTGCTTGTTCCTGACCTCCGTTGTTTCGCTGCCTGCCCTGACCTTTGCTTGTGACCCCGACTACTCTTTTGCCTGACCCCTTGGATACCGTTATTATTTTTTATTTTATTTTTGTTCCTGAGTTCCACCTTTTCATTATTCCTGGTGGTGTTCGTGCCTGGTGGCAGTACGTCCTCTCTCCTCCAGAGGGCGCTGATTCTGCAGCGCGGATCCAGACCCTGTAACCTGGTCGTGACATGTATAACCCAAATGCGCTTCAGCTTTAGGTCACAAACTGATGGCCGGACATTCTCCTTCAGGGCGTGTTGCGCAGGTCCGGAAGCAGCAAAGCAGCCCCAGACCATCACACTACCATCACCACCACCACAGTGTTTGACTGTGGGTATGATCTTATGGTGGATTGTTGTGGTAGCTGTATGGAAGATGTAACGGGACCCATGTCTTCCTCCTTACTCTTATGTCACATATTGAAGCATTTTTTGGAACAGTTCTTCAATTAACTCTTTCTGGCATAAATTATGAATGAGGCAACAATTTAGGTGATTAATACATTTGACTGAGATTTTGGGTGGTCCCAGGAATTATGTTTCTAATGCTGCATTAAGTCAACATGTCTACACAATGGGTGGAAAAGAAAAAAAGATTATTTTCTTCCACAGGGCATCTCCTTTGAGAGTATTCATACTCTACACATGTAGCCGAATATAAGATTGTTTAAGATGTATTTTACATTAAATTAATTGTAATATTATTTCCTCCATGAATCACCGGTTACCCATAAATGAAAACCATTTACAGCTCAGGAGACAGAGCATTTCTCTAGAGATAGTGCGCTTTTCTTCTCCTTTCATTTTTTGTTCGGTTGGATAAGTGTTTATAACGGCAGCTGTTGGATAAAACCCAGAAGCTTAAAAGATTAAAGTAACCACTACAAGCAGTTAGGAGGAAGTTAAGGCTGTGTTTGTAGGATGTTTGCGTTTAAAATGTGGTGGGTGAATGGGAAATTGCAAACAGGCAATGCCTAGGAGCTTTTGGGTTGCAAACATCTGTGTATTGCAGGGTGCACAATGTGAAATCAGCTGCCTGTTTGCATTTGCGTTGGAAGTGAATGCCAGCACCGATATCTTTGGGGGCTTAGCAAGGGATGTATATGAATACCATAGGGCAGGATTAAACGCAATAAATGCCCTGCAGTGTGCATTTCTTATGAGCAGAGGTCTGTTCGTATTAAGGCTTTCTACTACAGTCTCCGGACTACAAAGCCTTTATTACCAAATCTGGAAGTCTTTAGGGATGCGTGCAATGTTTTTAGAAAACGACAACAAACATCCTCAAAAGAATTCATGACCCTAATGTCTGACATATCTTGGAACTTGTAGGCCTACACCGTGATTGCTTACCTTGATGCTAATGGATCTGACACGTGTCACTCGTATTCTAACCTGTGACTACCTGTAGCAGTAGGCTCATTACGCCTTTTTAGGTGTCTTTTTTGTGTCTCTAGTAAAATGGGCATTTTTACCCCTTTGTGTGGACTGCTTTGAAATACTATTCCCCTAATGGATCTTAGCTATGGATGGTTATATGACAAGTAGGGTTAGGGTGGCAAATAGGACCATGGAAGTATGCTGGGTGCAGTGAGAGTCTAGGGGAGTTAAAGAGAGTCTGTTTTGGGCTACAATATTAGTTCGGATGCTATAAAAATGTATGTAAATGTCAGTTTTACAAAAAATGATAGATAATGAGAGGTTATTTTGTTGGGTAATATGAAACACTCTAATTATTCATCATTGTTATCATTATATCATTATTATCTTGGTTTTCAATTAGTGAACTGTATTATATTAATGCATATGAAAACTGTTTTCAAATATGAATAATCAATGAAACATTTATTTTCTAACACTTCTACTTACACGTTTACTGACACTTCTATGGGAAATCGTGTTACAAGGGTCCAAAGCTAGACACCTCTTCCATCACAGCCACATTTTGTTCATTGGGTAAATACTTTCATTGGGTAAATACCTTCAAAATGTCGTGTATGATTATAAAGGACAAGGTTAGAAACCCCACTTCTATAACATTGATCATGTACATTCTAATGGTGTCATTTAAACTGGTCATTCTTCATATAGTGTACCTAATGCACACATGATAGCTTTCTTTTAATTTAGTCACATTTCATAATAGATTGTAATGTAAAATATTACTTTGCCATCCTATAGATGTGATTTTCTATGTGAAAAACATCTACCCTTTTTATAATTTGTGCTTCCATTTTGTAACCCCTTTTCTGTACGCCAAAATTTAATCCACAAGCAACCTGTTCAATTACTGTTGAATTCAATTACTGTAATTTTCTCCAGCATCTGAATAGTAATTTAAAACACAGATCAACTAGATAATCCCTTCCTCCCATATGTACATCTAAGAGAGTGATCTGATCACCAGATTGAGCATGGTCGAGCATGGGTAGACCGAATAGAGTGTGACCCAGCACAGTCCTCATTATGAGGTAGGAATATGAGGATTGCCAAACTAATCTCATCTTTCGGTTTGTCAAACAGATTTGTTAGAATGTGCATGGAGCTTACACAGTTCTTAAAACCACACTTCCAGATCAGCTTTCAGGGTTAATACAGTGTGGATTTGGTGAATAAACAAGCTATTTGCAACATGTAGAATCTAAGGTAGATTCAAATCATTATATGCTCACATAAATATCGAATGTGGATGGATGGTTGGATGGATAGATGGATGGACAGATAGGTGGACGGATGGATGGATAGATAGATTCCTTAGGTGAAATAATTAGTGATTTAGCAGTGATTTTAGAAAATGTTTATAAAAGAATATGTCCTTTGACAATAAGGCAAATATTAATTATTTAGAGTATATACTGAAGTGGATACCTGAATGGGATAACAATCCGCATTTCAGCAGCCATCAGTTTTGCACTGATATATAAAAATGTGAACATCTTAGTTATGTAGCGGAATAAGCGGATGTAGTGCAGTTGTGCACAAAACTTTTCTATTATCTATTATTAAAGATCTGTCCTTTTATGTGAAAATTATCATGTACTGGTTACTTTATATTGTGTTAGGTTAAATTATCTTGGACTAAACTGAGCTCTCCGTTTTGATGAATTTCATACCCCTTTCTTTGTGTAAGTTTTTTCCTTTAATTCAATCCTTGCATTTTCTTATTACTGCATTGGCTGCGCATCTCTCTCTTATTTTCTTTTTTTTTTTTTTTTTTGCTTTTAGGGTCTTCTTGGCGTTTTATATCACTCTCAATGCATGGATAATGGAACATAATTATTAGCAAACAATTACAAAAATGATTATAGATAGATATATATGTATGCTTGTTATGATCGTGTTTTATTATTCGCTGAAGCGGTACAAAACAACTAATTAAAGACACAAGTATGATAGAGAGTTAACTGTTTTAATTAATAAGGAAAATTGTTCATTTAAATATACATATTTATTTATTTTGTATAGCTATTTTATTGAGCTGTTGGATAAGCTGTGGAAAGAAGATCTGTACTTGTTTTTCTTGCCAGATAGGTGAGAATAATCCTAATGAGCAATTAATACCGATGCAGTATTTTCAAGCAGATGTTACATTTTTAAGCTCATTAGAAAAATGTGTGTACAGTTTGAAATAATTTTGTTAAAGGTTAACCATGAAAATAATGTAGCAATAACAGAACAGTTCTGCGATGCCATCAACAGTGGCACTTTCTGGATACTAGAAACACTATTTACCGCATTAAATCATTTTTTTCCTCTAGAAAATTGTTTTACATTACTGTACTAGGTATTTGCATTTATGGAAAAGCAAGGTGTTACCCATATCTATACCACCAAAATATACTAGTATAAATATATATATATACAATAAAATCACATGAAATATGTTTAATGAAATCAAATATTGTAGTCATAATATTTGTGTATATATTGTTGCCCAAAGGCAGAAATCAAAACAAAGAAGGGGACGCATAAAAAGCAAGCACAAGCAATATTTAATACATGCAGGAAAGAGAAATATCCAAGTAAGCAATATAATACAGTATGTAATATATCACTGTACTGTGTATATTATGACTAACCCTTATAGTCAGAATCAATACTATTGTTCTCAATGCATTGGAAAATGAAAAACAAATAATTTAATAAATAGCAAATGATGAATAAAATGATTATAGACTTTATAGATAATGATTTTATGATATGGGGGTAGATAAATGGAACATCCTCACAGCAGAAGTGGTAGAGGCTAATACAGTGAGGAAATGTAAACATGCATGGCAAGAAGGACAAATGGGAAGACTGTATAGGTCAAATGGTCCTTATCTGCCATCAAATTCTTTGTTTCTATATTTTTGAAATCTGCTTACTTAATGAGCCAAAGGTGTGATTGTTATGACAATGAGGATCTTCTTTGTTGTTTTTTTTGTAATATAAAGAACGCGGTACACTGATAATATTAGATATCATGTTGTTTATGTGGATAATGCTAAAAATGTTTTATGGGATATCCTTGCAATATTTTGCTACTTAAATCAAGTTACTAATCAGACTTTTCTTAGTAATTTCTTTATAATGTAAATCACTGCGTGTCACTGTATATTAAACTTAAATATACAAATATTGGCTTCAATGGTGCACTTGAAATTGTTATTTTAATGAATATGATTAACTCTTCCATAAATCTTGGTGCTACAGTCACTATTTTGTAAGAGTAAAAGCAAAGTGTTCTGCTTTAACTTGAGTACTTGAGTTAAGATAAAACAAAGAGATTGGGCATTTTGCCATGTAGGACTTGGCTATATTCCTTGGACATGACATCCAATGTTCAGACACATTGATGGTGTTAAAAAAATATGATAAACAGGGTGTGCAGCTGTGACCCAGGGTCTGAAAGATTTTTGGCAGCTCAAGACCCCATCTGCTGTTGATGTTCCCTGGATAGGCTACCCAGAGCTTTGTCTTGTAAGGTAGTGGCTTCATGAGGAGCTACTAATCCATGGAGATAGAGCTAACCATGTGTGGGGTTAGTTCAGCCACACATGTTGTTGGCTAGCCCAATAGAGCACGGGTGTCCAACCTGCGGCCCTCCAGCTGCTGCAGGACTACATCTCCCACACTCCTCTGCCAGCCCCTTAGCTGAAAAAGCATTATGGTAGATGTAGTCCTGCAGCAGCTGGAGGGCCGCAGGTTGGACACTCTTGCAAAAGAGTCTTAAATGGATGTGGAGAAGGAAGGAAGTAGGTGGGTTGAGCATGGCCAAACACCACTCCCCTTTCTAGAGAAAGAGGAAAGTGACTCAGCTGGAGACTCTAGGTCAAACCTGGAAAAAGTTTCCAGGTATGGTTTATTCAGTGCCGCTCCACCATATAAGCCAATTCGGAGGCTGCCTATAGATGAGTGAGAGAGCACCTGAATGTAAAAAGCCCCCCCGAATTTAATCTGAACCAAAAGGGCAGGAAACGAAAGTCATTGTCTGAAAACGAATGGACCACAGACGAAACAAAAAATTGTCTGAATTGTTTTTGGTCTGTTTGCACAAGTCTACAGAGCAGTGAAGCACCTGCAGTACAGCTTCAGAAACCCTGGGGTCGGCCCTGGATGCACGACATTGGCAGTAACATGATGTGGGTCAGTGGTTTAATGTCATATATTCCTTCTCCCTGTCGGCAAAAGGGAAGGAGTACAACATGAGACCTACATAGATCTGCTTCCTCTTGTTACGTTTTGTTGCTTCACTCAGCGTCAATAATAAACCACGTGTACATTTTTACAAAAAGCAGATAATTAGTATTTTTGCTTATAAAAACCATAACCAGAGAAGCAGCAATGCAGGAATTTAAAGGTGTTGTGGGCCGTGCTTGCGAAAGGTTAGAGTCTTTAAGCTTCAATTTCATATTTTTAGTGTTTTTCTCTTCAGTTGTATAAATTGGATTTAAGTGGAATATCTGTAAGCCTTCTTTCCCCCCCTTGTTGAGTAGTGGACCGAGGGCAGGCAGGCAGCGTAGACCAGCATTAGGATGGCTTAGAAGAGTTAATCTTTTCGCACTGGGATCTCTGACTGGGCAGCATGTTGTCAGAATAATGTTTAGCCAGGTGTTAATCTGTGTCTGGAGGGAAGTGCTGGAATTCATTATTCATTTCACTGGAGGGAGGTTGTTCCCATGGGACTCTGCCAGGTCTAAATCCAACCTCCTCCTGGCTTACTGACATGTGCCATTTGTGATGAACACGACTGAAGTCCATTTGAGGAATTCTCTTGTCAGGCAGCCAAGCTGACAGAGAAACAGAGCACAGAGCATTCATAGAGTACGTTGGATGGAGAAAGCTGTATCACAGCAGGGTCTAGTGGGCAGCCAGGAACAATCGAGAGGCTTTTGTCCTGCTTAGTGCCTCACTCTGTCATTAACAAGGAGAAAAACTATAAACAGCCTTGTTCGGATTTTTATACCAAGCGAATATCCTGTCCAGAGCAGGTGGTGGGGGAAAAAATGATAAAGTCCAGTTGGTTTTATGTCAAGTTCAAGTTTGCTGAGAAGGTAAGTCAAAGGTTTTGGAGATTTTGTCATTGTTGTCTTATTATATATTTTTTTAAAAATCTCCTGGGTGCTACATAACCATAAGTCAGAAACAACTCTTTGCACCATCTTTGACTTCATCTGATTATTGTAGGAAGATTAAAAAAATGAAAATAGGTCAAATACTATGTGTCAATGTAAAATCTATTTACATGTGAAAATGGAGAAGAAATGATAATGCTAGTGTTGTCATATGAAGAAAAGGTTGTGTTACAGATCCCCCCCCCTATCAATTTGTACTTTGGAGCACCTGTGCGACTACTTATTTTATTATTGCATAGAAATAGCCAAATGATCATTACAAATTTGCTGTATTTTCATTAAATACATTGTTAACTGTGTTCTTATTGTAGCCCTTTATGTTCTTAATGAATGGAACAGGAATATTCTGTTGGTTTCGACTTGGAAGGTTTGCTTTAAAAAAGATAATGTTTTATCATTTATGTAGTTGTGTAGGCAGGGAAACTGACAAATAAGTCATGGGGAGTTGGATTTCACTTTCTGTGATGTATTTGACCCAAAAAACATTGGATTGACCTTAGGCAGATAATATATTATAATGTTAACTACAACTTAATGCTTCCCTTGGGACTTTTATGTAGCATTTAAAAGATAGATGATTAAAACAATAGGACTGATGCACCAAAAAAGAACAGTACAGCATTTATAGTATTTTATATTGTATTATTTCATTCATCTGTTGCCACTGAAAGAATCATGTTAGCAAATACTAATTTGTCACAAAGATTTGTTGTAAAAAATACTTCAAAAATTACTGCCACCACTATTTATTGTCAATACACCTACATATCTGACATTGCACTTGAACAGATGCCTAACCTATAAGGTCTTGAGCTTTTTCCAGTGTGATTAGATATCTAAACGGTGAAAATCTAATCTACTATCGTGGGGAATCCCCAAATCCATGATTCTGACAACTGTTATGTTTAGATTAAAAATGATGGTACCACATAAACCAGGCCATAGTCAAGATGAAAATATGTGTGACCAATGCCCACTGGTGCAAATCAAATCAAATCTCTATTGCTACTGGGAAGGGGATAATCAGTTTTGAGATTAGCTCCCAAAGGGATTTTCAGTATAAAACAGTATTGTCTATTCAGTATTGTCCTATTCAGCCTCACTGCTTTGTATATGTGTTTTGTATTTGTGGACATTGCCTTGTATCCCGTTAACTCACATTGCTTGGATTAGTATTTGTTGACATTTGTCATGGTATAATATGAAGGTTAATTTTGGGCTTGGTCTGCATTGTCGATAATTCATTTTATATTTAATTGATTAAAATAGGGGTGAAAACTGGAGTACAAATATGTGATTTGCTGCAAGTGCATGTATGGTTTATGACAGCATACCCAAATGCAGCAGTCCACACATATTAGCATACCTGGGAACTCTCAGGGTTGAGTATCACTGTTTTAGGGTCTCAAGGTGAAGGGGCAGATTCTCAGGGTCAAGCACCCTAGAACTAACTCCTTCCTATTCCGCACTGCTGTGGTCATATATAAGAGTGCCAGCTGACACCATCTTCAAGATGGCTCATTAAATGGTTAATATATCAAGCATCTCAGGGTCAGCTCATTAGAAAGTTCCCAGTTTATACATATCATAGATTATTTCCATGAGATGACTGTACAACCAGTATGGACAATAGGGTCTGCCTTTTTCAACAGGACATATTTCTGTTGCTGACCAGCATACTGTATATAAAGTACTATGTGATAAAGTATGTGGAATGTATATACCAACAGGAGGGAATTCTGTTCCATCAGGCAACATTGTATATGTGCTGGTAATCAATGTCAATAGGGGAACCACAGCAATCACCAAGTGCCCTATGTCTTTAAGACTCAGTATATGTGCCAGTTTAAAGATTCAGCTAGAATAATAGTTTGTTGATTTAACCCATTCCTGTCTGTCCCCTCAGCTTTACAGTGTTAACCACTGAGCAAATGCACTCCATAGAGTTTAACCCTTAATTTATAGCCTAATTAGATGCTGCCAGTATAAAGCAGATGCTGGATTTAACCCAGTTGTTCCCTGTACTGTGAGCAACAGTTAGCTTTGTTCTGTTCTGCTGTGTAAGGAAAACGCTGATATAACCTATAAGGGTGTTTCAGTAATGCTGTGCTTACCTATAGAAGCTAAATAGTTAAGCTTCCTTGCTACCACCAATGTTCATAATCTATCATCAGAAGTGGTAGAGGCTAATACACTAACGGAATTATAACATTATACATGGGCTATACATGAAGCTATCCAGAATATAAGACAAGATCAAGTACTCATTAGGATCTGAGTCTCTTCGGGGGGGTTCTTGTAAAATGTGCACATGCGCAGTGTTCTCTGTATAGTGCTTTTGCATGCTCAGAACACCGATTTTGGCTCTCACAAATGGGCAGATTGCCAGTTATGGCATGCAAAGTGACAATTATGATGTTCTCACTTGTACATAGTGCCGTTATCCCTTACTTTATTCTGCTTACCCAAAGACGAGGGACACCGGAGCAAAACCCAAGATAGCAGGATAAGGTTCTGAATTCTGGGCTGTTGGTGATTGCAATATAAGATCTGGGTTATGTCATGACGTAAGCTGCATTGGGCATAAGATAAGTCTGCGTTGAATGATTTACAGTCCTGTGAGCAGATTGCAACATTCAAGCAGTGCTTTATCAAGATCGCTATTTACTGGAACAAAATTATTGCTACTGAAATCCCATTTTCCATCAAATGACAAGAAGGATTGGAGATAGATTTAAGTAGAAAAAAAACAATCTTATACAAACTGTTACAGCATCAGATAAGAGTCTTATAAGCAAAAAATTAGATGCACGGCGAGCAGTGTGTAATGATTTTTGAAACCACAGTTGTCTTTGAGAACATCGATAACTTCTAGTAGGCTCCATCTTGTCAGCAAAAGACACAGGAAGTTATTACAGCTATCTAAAAATCTGGTCACATGGTGTATTTTAAAATATGAGCAAAATATATGTTGATAAGCGTCAATAAATGTTTAGGTGAAATTGCCACAAGTTTGTGTGCATCTGCTCCAGCGGCCGTCACCACCACGCCTCAGCATTGGAGCACTCCATGCCTGGAGAAGTGTGGGTATTAAGGTAATTAACCCTAAATGAAAATAATATATTTTTTATTTATTATATATATATATATAATATATATATATATATATATATATATATTATTTCAGTAAATGGAGGAAGTATAGGGTGATCTGCTCATTCAAATGCCCAGGGGTATTTTGACAGCAGAATAGTATTTCACCAGGAATTATTTTTGCAGTCGTCTTATTTCTCACTAATTATATTTATTTTTATTCTGGTTATGTATCTATCACACTGCATAGGGCAGCACCTATCACGAGTACCAGATGTTAGCTACGCAAGTTTCCCATCAGATACTCAGGCTGGATTAGCAGCGGAGCACACAGAGCAATTACTCTTAAAATGCCTTAAAATGGCCTGGTCAGATACTAAGATAGCCTCTGCGCTTTGACAAACGAATGTAGGCTGCTAGAAAATGGAGGGCGTATTCAACTTACAACATCACTGCCATGTAAGGTCACTACATTAGCCATGTTGTCCATGCCAGATGTTTCTGACCTCTGCCTATAAGGTACTTCCCTGCCATATGTAAGATGTATGAACTTGATTAGGTCATTCATGTTATTCCATGAGTTTATGCATAACACATGCAGGACAGTCTTGTAGGTGCTGGTCAGCAACATCTACATATGTATAGTAGCTGCTAGATGGGGAGTATTATATGTATTATCTTTATTAATGATGATTTACAAACAGCTTAAATCCCCTAGTTCCAGTTGGAATACTTTGGCTGTGAGGGTGATGTGAATATCATATATATAGTCTACTGTTGGTCTTAGGCAAGAATATGCCTCTTTTGAACATTTTAATATTTATAGACAGTTACCACTGTAAAGCTTTTTTAAAATTTTAGAGGTGAGCAGGATCCTTAGATAACTGCATTAAATGGCAATATCCTTGGTCATTTCCATATGTAAAATGCACACAAATGCATTGAGACTGCCAAGCATGATGCTGATGTAGGCAGAGTCAGGATGCCACTTTCATGTCCTTGAGCAGTGAACTGTGATGATACCTCCCTGCGCCCCGAAGGAGTTTGCTGTGTTCGAGAGGGCAGGAGATGCTTGGAGCAGACATACTGTTCATGTGGCTCAACTGCACATTCTAAAGGCAATATGGATAATGGGAGCAATCCACAGTTCATACCACAACTAATTTTTTAAACACATTTTTTATTATAATTTGTTTTATTAAATGTATTTGCATTTTTTTATTTTTGTCTTTTGGCAGGCCATTTTGTCAGATTATGTGTTTATGATTCCATACATCCCATTTTGGGCACTGTCCAGCTGTCCCAGGTAGCTGCCGTACTGTCCCATTTGTGGGATCAGCAGCCTCTCAATAACATGTACTGGCCCAGGGAGCTGTAAAATGAATAGAGGTCTGTGCGGAAGTGTAGGTGGGTTTCTATGCCTATTGCTCTTCTGTTCCTCTGCCCTACCCCTTCTTACCTCTTGCCACAAACCCCAACATCCTGATTTGGATACCTTAAGTATAAGTAGGACATGGTATTTGGGCAAATGAAGCCTCTAAAATGTGCTGGGATAAGTGATATTATAAATAAAAGTAAGGGTGTCATTAAAAGCAATAAGCAGTAAACATAACTTGGATTACCATTAAAGTGTAGAAGTGTATATTCTTTAGTTGTATACCATGCTGGCACTCAGAGAGTTAATGCCCATGTTCTTTTTTTGGTTTAGTGAAGCCGAAGGGGCAACATCAAGAAATACTCTATTAATTATTTAAGAACTGGATTTGTTTACAGTCCGTTACAGAAACGATACAAAATTTATGAGTCTAGCTTTGTCTCTTGCTTCCTTGAAAACCTAAGCAATAGATCTATAACTGGCACACGAACCAACATGCCAGCTGGATGTGTGGACAGCATATGGCAACACACAGAGAAAGTGAGAGCTTGCAACATAAAAACAGCAGGGGCGGGAGGAATGCGAGTCGGAATCAAGCCACAACCGGATTAAGTACTCCAACTCTGGCAATGTGTCCTTGCAGTGTCCTTTCTGACCTGTACCTACGTAGGATGAAACGGCTTGGCTTGTGCACAGTGTTCAAAAGTTGGACCAGAGTCTTACTTGGGCTTGGCTCAGCACTGCTCCTCAACCTGCAGGGTTATGTACGACAGCAACCTATGGAATGTATAAGCTTTTTCTCCACTTCGACTTACCAGAATGGCTCTGTATACATACCCTGACCACCAAATAGATTAGAATCTAACACTTCTGTACTACAAGTAAATCAATCACCAAACATTGTGCTCTCCAACGAGCCACATGTAGAAATTGCTGTACTTACTGGTGACATGGCGTACAATGGCCCAGACAGCAGTCCAACTGCAAGAATATTTGGCATCTGCCAGGAAAATGAACAACCCTTGTCCAAAGTAGAAGGGTCTTCTAAATAGACACTAGCATGTGGGTGTTTAGATTAAAATTATTTGACTGCTGTTCTTAAACTGTTATTGTACTCGCTATTGTCAGGATAGCCTGTTGAAGTAACATTTTCTGTTGGCCAATGCACAAAAACGATATTTGGCATACCAATTTTGCAGGCTTGGGCTCTTACAGCCTTCGTAAAGGTTAGGGTTAGCGTTAGCGAGAGGAATTCAGAAAAGGAAACAAATTGGTATACAAGTTTTATATAGTCGCTTACATTAATACCATGGCAATCTAGTGGCTTTGCAAGGTGAGGAGCAGGGCTAGACACACTAGTAGAGGGCTAACCCCAGATATCCTTAAACTTGCAAGGGTCAGGAGTTAATGGATGGGGCTTTGTGTGGCTAAACTCCACTTGCCTGGCTAGAGAAAGAAAAGAGGTGACTCAGGGAGGCAGCAGTTTGACGCCAGGTTCCTATGTATGCTTGTATTTGAACTTGAACATAGCGGTAGTGAGAGATTGCGTTTAGTGACTGATTTCAGACCACCAAGGCCAGTTTTCTTTATAGAGGAATATTATGTAGTAAAACCAATACCTATAATATACACTTTTGTTTTTTGGACATTTTCTGCACAGTTTTATCCACCTTGCACCTGATTGTGTAAAATACATTATTTTACATAGAGGAAGCGTACATTTTGTTTGAGGTCTCATCTTTAAATAGGATATTTATAATTGAAAGCTTTTCATGATGAATAGTATACCCTGCCTTTCCTGGAGCATCTCCATGCCATGTGCAGGATGATTGACAATGGTGCTTCCATCATAAAGCATAAGGGAATTGACCTTCAAACAGAAAATCATGTAGTGTAAGGAAAACATTTATAGACTGGAAAAGTCAGGTACATATAAACAGAACATGCCTGTGGGCTATATGATAAACAGCCATCCTTCTAAAAATATACACAGTCTACAATTTGCTATATAAAATGTATTGTAGTTTTAAATGACATGGACAGTATACCCAAAGAAGACCATTCATTTAGAGTTCATTCTGGACTAATTAAATGACTGTGTGGCTACCTTAAATGTAATGTTGTATTCTTTGTATTCCATTACCAGCAGAGGTAACAGTTTCTGTCTAAGATCAGAATAACTAATTACTGTTCTGATTGCACTGTAAACACGAACAGCACCTCAAACATAGGGATTTGCTAATACACTATCCACACTCTCAATTATAATATTACATGTTTTATGCATATTGTAGCAAAAGGAAGGGCTATCAAGAGAAGGGGGTGATCCCCCCCCCCAAGTTGCTGTGCTTTGAAGGTGTTGAACCACTACCAGAAGTCCATTTTGTATGTTTAACCTGAAATTCTAAATAAAGCAAGGATGTATAGAGTACCTAGGCTTTAAGGCAGTATATTACCCCTTGACTGGAGCCTTACTCTGCTCTGCTCTTTTTGTTTTTTTCATGCTCTTCAACATTTCAGGTGTATAAATCGAAACACATGCATTGGGGGATGTGACAAAAGGTGGATATGGGCAGAACTGGTGAAATGCGTGGTCACATGCCTGCATTACATGCTTAGCCACCTAGCTGCAATAACACAGACATCCATTGCCTTTTCACCTCCCTAGGCTGATGAGGGGAAATCAGAAGGTCTTCTCAACTGCCTCATACTCATTGCCACAAAACTGGGACAGTGGAGCAACTGCTTTCAAACTCCCTTAGATGGATGCAAATTGCATGTAATAGTTTGTAATACTTTAATTGAATAAATCCATTGGTGCTACCTGGGACTCTCTCATTTGGGTAAGTAGCTTCAACAGGGGTTGGGATTAGCCATGCAGATGTGGATAACACTGTGTGGTGCAGGCTAACTGGTCCTGTAGACATGGGGCAGGACTTGCCACAGACAGTCTTAGGTAGGAGTGAAAGTGGGTAAGGCATAAATGCTGCTCCCATTGCATGGAGAAAAAAGAAAGTGACCCAGCAACCCAGGGAAGCAGTTGGTTCAACCACAGAGTTCATATAAAAACGTGGACATTTCACAGATATGTAAATTGTCTCGAAAAGTATAATAATTCTTTATTGTGAAGAAATATAATTCAGTATCTGAGTAGTGTTACTATTACTGGCAAGGGTACTTTGTGGGTCATTCATACTTTGTATTGTTTTGAACTGGAGTTATTAGTTTGTAACACTTACAGTAATTGTACAAATCAGGAAATGGACATAATAAATTAAAGCTACTCTGCCGGGACCTCATATATTGAGATATATTAGCAGCACTTCAAAAACAAGGAAGTTCTCCTTGAAAATAATCCATCAAATGATTTTCAGATGATTTATCTGAGAAGGCCTGCCAAGTTCTTCCGGTAAAGCATATATGTTTATTCTATGTCCACAAACATAAGCCTGAAGTACATGCAAGAACAACCCTCAATAACTTACTTGTTAGTGTTGTCTTTCAGACTTACTTAGAATTCTTCCAATTATCCAAACTCATAAACCATCATTTCTGGTAAACTACTTGTGTGGTCTGTGTTTTAAAATAAACTACTTCTATCATTTACCATTTTTTTAAAAAAACTTTTCAGTGAAGGAAAAGTAAATAAGACTTGAACTTCAAAGTTTTCTCAATTTTAAGAATGTTCTTTTAATGTGTTATTCATTAACCATTCTTCTTAACTTGGCAGTAGTTTATAAAGACTGTCCTGAAAAGGTCTGGGAGGTCTGGAGGTCATCACTAAAAGGTCATACCTGAAAATTCTGAAAATTCAAGAAACTGTTTGTGTATTAGAATGTATGTATGTTAGCGGTGCCCAAGAGGGCGATCTGGCCCCAGGTATTTCATCAGAGCGACTGCAGCCCCCTGGACCTGTCACATAGTCAGCCTAGACCACAATACGCCTTATGACTTTAACCTTCACTTTTGTGCATTATTATATGATATACAAATATTTATTCTTTAGATTCCAAATAAAAGCTGGCTTAATTTGTGGAAAATCGTCGTTGGAATATCCTCTTCAACTCTGAATGAAATCATCAATAGCTGACCGCTAATAATAACAAATCATTATTTTTTCACTTGTCACTGTGGCTTTCGTTACCTCCTGTTTACCGGCTGTGTAGATTGTTCCCATAGGGTAAGCCAGAACAGCCTCTGTAAGCCAGAGAAGGTCTTTATGCTTCAATAAACTCTCTGTTGTTGGAATTCCAAATATTGGTGTACCTATCATAAGCTGGCAAGGTGTCAGTGCCATGGGCGTCCCGCGGAGTTGCTAGCGACAGATCACATGCTTTTTCCTCTGGAGAGAAAACAAGCAACACTTGTTTAACTTCCCAAAGCTCTGGCAAACGTCTCTGTCCGTAATTACATACTGGCTTTTCTTTCTGCCTTTCTCCGCATTATAAAAACATCCACTTCCAAAGCGAAAATAAATGTCCCGAACAAATAATAATGCCTTTCATTTGCGCTGTAATTAAATCTATTTAATAATGTTCCATTGATGCCCTGTATTATAGCAGTCAAACATGTTGCTTTTGCACTTGATGGATTTCAAATAGAAAGGGGAGTATAAAGAAAGGATTTGCGTTATTATGTTATAATTTGTTCACTCTGGATTACATTATATGAACTTCACGCAATAAAAATGCTGGAAATAAACTATTGGTAATGTTCCCATAAATAACCTTTATTAGGTTTAATTGGAAAGTATATTGTTCTTATGCATTAAGCAAGTCATTCTCTTTCTGTCTTAAATTATATGGCTCCTTGTCTCCATATATATTTAAAACGACAGATAATCCCATCAGGGGAGGACTAGCACCTTCTGGCCAAGCTGCCCTGCTGAACCCGGAATCCTTGAGTGTTCTGGCTGTGGGAAGAATTAGTACTGGCATGGGTGCTATTTCCATCCTGCCCCATGTAGTGATATGATTATTTTTGCCCATATTGAATTCAGTTATTTCAGTGCTCTCTAGGGTTCATGGTCATGCAGAGGGCTTTGACTTTCCTAAACACATCATTCTATATATAAAGCAGTTTTCTTTATTTTCCTATTTCTACAACTGCAAAAGTGCAGGTGACAAAGTGTGTCCCCACTAGCAGGATCGGACTGGGGATAACAAGATGGACCTGGCAGATGATGGCTGGATATGCCAGGCCGCACCTTACCTTTTTATGCTCACTTAGTGGTGTCCGTTGACTACAGCATCCGATTTGGAGTGGCAGTGCCCGGTGGGCTGCTGCTCAACATTGCTCCATACGCAACGTATGGAGCAATGTTGACCAGCAGCCCACCGGGCATTTTTTCCCAGTGTGCCAGATAGCTAGTCCAGGTCTGACTATTACCACCAAACAATGCTCACATTATCTTTTTAGGACACATAGTACAAAAAAATAGCATTTCGTACATGAAAAATGTTGTATAAAATTAAAAATGCATATTGTACCAGAAATTTGACACTAAATAAAGTGGGCATATGTGTGGTTTTCCATAGTTTGTGTTTAAATATATATTTTTTGTGATAGAGATGGGCTGTTATGTTAACTGTGATAAGTCCTCTTTGGAGTGTGTAATCCACTTTGTAGAATTGCACAATTAGGTCTTCACTTAAAATAGCCCGCTTCAGATCAGTGATAAAATAGGCACTGGTTCTTTATGTTTATCTCATGTTAGGTGAAGGCACCCAGTTAGTTAGGAGCTCTGAACCGCTCTGAGCCACTCCTCATGCTCACAGTTACCCAATCTTTGGGAAAGATTACCCATTTACAGAAGCGTGTCTCAATGACTGTTTTTGTTTTTTAACAAACTCTGCTATAAAGTATTGTGATTGTTACAACAGATGTTATCAGTTTGCCATGGTCATTTTTGTAATTTCTAATTTCAATTTTGTAAATGTGTCCGGAGAGAAGACTGAGTGTGTTTTAATAGAAGTATGGATATCCTTAAAACCCAGAATAAGTTAACCACTGGTGATTTGTATCCAGTGCGTCTGTCACTTGAAGAGTAAAAAAATTCTACTAAATCATCATTATTATTTTGTAAGGAAGTTGGAACAGTTATAACCCAATGTAATTATTTTTTTCTAGCTACACATGTACTCTTTTCCACAGCATAATGGGAAACGAATGTATTTCATACACACACCTTATCATTTGTTAGAAATATCTGTTCTGACATATAACATACAGACGAGGCCAGGCCGACCTTTAAAATCGCTGAAGCTAGATTTTTGAATCTATCCGTTATGACATGTAACATAAAACTGCTAAACACATAACCTTTTCCGAAAATCAGTCCTGTTTTCTCTTGCTTTATATTTGTAAGTGTGTTACGCGTTTTGAGATTTATAATTTGTTTGATGATGAAAGACATTGCAGAGAAGAATTGTTGTGGTGGAACGTCCAGCTCTTCTTGTGATAATCTCGTTTCAAGCTAACCTGCTGCCTCAGTCAACCATTTTATCATATAGCAAAAAAGAAAAGGTTGATGTATACGTGGCTGATTTAGTCTTACAATAATTTCTACATGAAGTCTCTATAGCATAGACACATAGAAACACAGAATTTTTTTTTTTAAATTTAAAATTTTTATTGTATTTTTGTAGAAACACAGAATTTGATGATAAATAAGAACCATTTGGCCGATCTAGTCTGCCTGTTTTTAGCTTTTTCCAAACCTGGAAGACATCCTTACAAACTAGCAGATTCTGAAATATTGATCCTGAAATTATGGTACTTATGAAAACTTCACAATTATAGAATTTTTAAATAAACAGCTGTTGGCTTAAATGATCTGTAGGGAGTAAAGTTGGACAGAGATCCAAGCCTATGGCCAGTCTACTGGCTGGCAGTTGATTCAAGCACCTGTTTCAAACTGGGACTGTATGCTTCTGCTTTGATGGCTTCAAATCTGTTGGGACCTATTCATTTCTACTTTACTTCAATAGCTGTGCATTGACAATGAAAAGCATCAATGTGAATAACAGACAATAGCAGACGCCAACACACTTGTCAAATTAGGATACATTTGTACATGTATTATCCTGCTGTTTTGTTATGTTTGTGTTGAAACGGGAACCCATTTCATTTGGAAGTGATTGTGAGAAATCCAGCAGGGGACTATACTGTCCAGTTAAGGAATACATGTAATGATGTAAAAAAGTGAATAGCATTGGTTTATGGCATAACCCTTATTTATAAAGAAAATGTTTTCACCTGAATAGTTGAACACATTTTGGCAAGGTTTAGTTCTCACATGTTCCATAATTTTAAGCAATGATAAATATTTTGTTACCATACATTGCAGAATATGGGATGCAGCTGATTATGAGATGTACCAAACTTTTAGAAATAGATTGATATATAGGCTTATAAACAGGCCTGGATTTGGCCATCTGGCACACTTGGCAGTTGCCTGATGGGCTGGTGGCTGTTAGGGGCACATACTCACTGATACTGTCACTAAAGAAAAAAAGGAAGGAAAGAAAGAAAGAAAGAAAACAGAGGGGGAGATAAAAAAACCCAGAAAAGGGCACATATGCTAGTCATAATAAACATAGATTTTGACAGCAGAACCATTCTAGTCCGTCAAATCTGCCCATTTTCCCCAATATAAAGATTCAGACTTTAATCAGTCCTGACTCTTGTCTTAGAATAAAGATAGCTTTATTCCTATCCCCAGTGACTGAATGAAAAATAGGGCCTGGCTGCCACTTATTAGGCGGTGTCACACTGGCACACAGAGGCCTTAAGTCGCCCGGAAATTCCTATTCTCTCACTTCCGTGTCCTGTCTTCTTTCCTGCAGCTCCGCTTCTTCTATTGCTTCTTCTTCCTCAGAGCCAAGGCGCGCATCACAGAAACAGCCTCTCCTCCGTTCCTTCAATGCTCTAGGTGAGGTCTGACCGGCGTTCTGTAAAGTCACCTCTCTCTTACTGCTACTAATGCCTCTAGCTATACAACCCAGCACCCTGCTTGCTTTTGCCAATGCTTTATTGCATTACCTGCTTACCTCAGAAATAATTCAATATAGTAGTTATATGTTCACCAGTTATTGATTGTCACCCAAAAAAAATACAGCTGAACATTTCATATGTCACTTGAGAAGTGGTTGTGAACAAAGTTAACCCTTCCTTGCCTGCTGTGTAATACATATTGAATGTAAAACAGTTCCCAGAGGGCAGGCCAGACTCTGTTGGAACCTCAGAGTGAGCTCCTCCTAATCACAGGTACTATGCTCAGCAATGCAGGGCAATGGAGCGCTGATGTGAAATAAAAATATTTGTTTTTTTTCTTAATTTTTTAATTCACATTAAATTATAGACTATACGAAAAAGCAATATAAAGAGAAAGCCTCATCTGTCCTTGAAAAAAAACAACATACAATGTGTGTGGAAAAGGAGAGTCATGGATAAACAAAGATTTGCTACAAATAGGGGGTCAACCCCTATGTCAGGAAAGGGGTTGCCTAAAAACCACATAGTCTCACTGTATTACAGATAGTTTTTTACTTTTTACAGATATCTCCCTTCCTTTGTAGTCAGATTATTAAAATTCATTTTGCAGCTCCAAGGCTGGATAGAGATACACATTCTTTGTATTTTTATAGCGTAGAGAAACGCTTTCAGATGTGGACTGAACAAAGGTATGGAAATGTGAGAACAGGACGGCATCTGGAGGTTTTCAAATATAAGATTTTGGGATGTAGGTTTCTTCTGCTTTTTGCAGAGTAAAAAGCTGTTTCTTGTCATTTCCCATCTTGTCACTTGAAGGTCCAACATCTTGCTACTCCTTGCACCAGCTGTTGTTTTATTCCCCTCAGACAGATGGTACAAACTCTTTGATAGATTTCCCCCATGATACGAAGTCTTCTCTCCCGGTGAACTACCTCCCAGTTACCGTTGGATAACCCTTTCATGGGTTTTCAGCTGTACCAGTGACTTCCTAATAAAAAAAGTTTTAATATAAAGTGTGAAGCATGTGTAAAATGTGTATCTATTTGTGAATCTTGCTGTATATTTAAATTTGTTATTTCTGCCTTTTTTTTGGCACAAAAATCAAATATTAACAGGTGTGCATAAACAGGTTCTTTTTTTCATTTACGCAACTATTTTTCCATTTACTGATGACTGGCTTTTTCTTTAACTGCCTGTAATATCTCTATATCATTAGCCGTGAGGGTTTACACAATATCATGCTTGCGCATTATGTTTCTTTATTAGATGTATTTAAAAGTGCCTAACCATTACATACTCACCCGCATTTCCTTTCTGGATCCCGGGACAAAGTGATTGGGGCCTACAGGGGGCGGAGTCTAGTTATGAAGAGAGTTAAAAATATATACGCTAGAAAAACGGCATCTCAGAGGGGATATCATAACATCATATAAAGATATGCAGGGCCAAAATAAAGAGCTCTTCAGTGACCTGTTCATTAACAGAAATATACAAAGAACAAGAGGTCACCCTCTGAGACTGGAAGAGCAGAGATTTCATAGACGACAAAGGAAGGGATTCTTTACAGTGAGGACAATAAAGGTATGGAATTCACTGCCTAGGTAGGTTGTGTTATCAAATACATTAGATACCTTCAAAAGGGGCCTCAATATATACAGGGATATAAATAGAATAACATTAATATTTTAGAGCTTCTTGATCCAAGGAGAAATCCAATGGCCTCTTGGAGTCAAGAGGGAATTTGTTTCCCCTGATGGCAGAATTTGAAGTAGCTTAATTAGGGGTTATTTTTGTCTTATTTTGGATCAAGAATAGGAAGGTTAGGTAGAAGGGTTGAGCTTGATGGAGGTATTTTTTTAACCTTATGAACTATGTAACTATGAGTCACACACTCTGTGTGACCCTGCAACATTGATCTCTAGGCTACCCAGTACAGTACGGTACAGTTAAGGAGATCAAGTTTGGGTAGCTTGGAGCTGCTGGAAGAACTTGGCTAAACCTTTAAAATGATTAGTTGCATCAATGGCTATTCTAGTTGCAGAAACCTGCTAGTGTTGCCTCTTCATAATGTATAGTGAACTGAAAAGCAAGTCTCCTGCAGACTTTTCTACCAACTCACCCTTTAGTGACTAGACCCCTGTTTTTGAACAATAGAAATAAAAAGAAGTTTTAAATTGGCATTACACCTTAATTTTCTCTTAGGGCTTGACAAACCACTCCAATGAGCCATGACGCCTAAATGTTATTACTGGCACCTAAAATTTAAAAGCATTCTTTGTGTTAGATATGGACTTCGTTACTGGTTGCTTATCATAAAATTGTATTACCAGTAATAGTTTGCTATATTATGGGGTTGAAGAAAGTGAAAACAAGAAAGATGACATTTATTTTCCTGTAAGCAAAAACATAAATATTCATGGGGTCATGTCTGAAGACATGTGTTATAGTCTAACATAATAGTATGCGTATATGTAAGTCCTAGCTTATCCCTCCATCGTATGGAAAATGCAATATTGTCTATAATTAAAACCATAGTTATACATCAGCTGCTATACCCATAAAGGTCACCCAGTCACTTTGGTTGATGAGAGGATAGGAGCGCTATCTGTCATCTTAGACATCACCTATCTCTTGGATTGATTGCCAGTCTCGATATGTACATGCGGAAGTGAGCTTTGACAAAATGAATCTGTCACTTCTGGCAACTGTCAGAACTGTCTCTCTCCATCAATGCTTGTATGGCTGGCTCATTGGCAAGGGAGCTCAAAGAGTATTCTTCCCTCCTCGGGGACCAACTGTTTGTCGACTTGATGGTGTTAGGCTGCCCTAGCCTAGCGGTTACATTTAAGGAGATCAAGTTCAGTTAAATATTTAAAGCCATAGCACACTGGCATTAACAAAGCACAAAGCCAGGGCACTTGGAAAATAAAATTGATAACATCACAAGATACAAGAGGATTTCAGATCTAATGGCTGTGTTATATATAATGTATTAGTTTTTTATTGTTAAGGAAACCTATTACAGGAAAAGAGAAACCCGATAATCACCGATGTGTTTGCGCTTTCAGTGTCAGCACTATTCATAGTATTTTTTAAACTTCCACATCTGACATCATATCTTAACTGAATCCATTCTATCAATTGTGTTATAGTTTTTTTTTGTCCAGCATTCCGTTTGTACATTTTTCATAATTATATTCTTGAAGCTTATAAAAAATAAATAAATTTACTAAAACTAACTACCCATAGCAGTGGTTTCCATTTCCTTTGGAGCCATTGTTTTCAGTTA
>VKOC01023793.1:0-16018 GCA_009364415.1 Spea multiplicata
TAGGTTAAGATCCTTTAACCTGTCCTGGTAAGATTTATCTTGTAATCCATAAACCATTTCAGTAGCCCTTCTCTGCACTTTCTCCAACATATCTATATCCTTCTGGAGATCCGGTCTCCATTACTGTACACAATACTCTATTAAACTATACTATTAAAGCTCAGGGCAAGGGCTTCCAGTGTAGATGATTCCCCACAGGTACGTCTGTTCATTTGGAAAATTATACCGTAAATATACAAATATGTGTATATTTCATAGCAAAACAAAAAACACAATTTACTTTAATATTTTATATATTGGTATATATACATATATAGAGATATATATAATATATATATATATATATATATCGTCAGGATACCTCTATGATGTTACAGTGAGGAGTTCAGAGCCCCAAAACTAAAGCCACAAAAAGCCAACTGCTGTTTACGAGACTTACTAAACAGTAGCCTTCTCCTTAGCCAACGATGGACTGGCCGGCTAACCCGGTTCCCAGTCAAAACAACACAAACACATGAACTTTAAACAATACATGTGCCACTCTTACCGGCCCTGTTCCTTCCACTTCCAGTTCCTTCAGCCCTGTAATTTTAAAAGTAACCCTTGCAATGCCGGATCCTTTGATATTTTTAAGATTAAGTAAACTCATCTTAACAAAGAACCCAAACGGTGTCTGAAGGTAGGTTGTATTTCTAGCACTAGACATCACTCTGTTCCGGATTTTAAATGAAATAAAGATATTTCATGGTTTTTGGGTTGTTGGGTTTTTTTTGGTGTTTTTGCCCTATTACCCCTTTCATTATATAGAAACATAGAATTTGACTAAAGTTAAGAACCAGTCGCTCCATTTAAACTGCCCATTTTCCTGATGTAAAGACTCAGACCTTAATTGGTCCTTGGCCATAGATTCAGGATCGGTTTATGCCTATCCCATGTATATTTAAATTCCCTCACTGTATTAGCCTCCTCCGATGGGAGGCTGTTCCACTTGTCTACCACCCTCTTCGTCTAGTAACATTACTTAACTGTTCTTGTTTTGCAGTTATGAATGTATGTAATAAATTGTTATTAATTTAAAGTTAACATTTTACAATATTATTATATATTGTGACATAATAGCGCCATCATACTCCGTAGCGTTGTACAATGGGTAGACAGGACATAACAAGTAGTATGTAACATAACAAATTGCATCCATCGCGCAGACCTTCTCCGGCTGTCAGAGATCACAGGGAACTCTGATCTCTGACAGCTGGGGAAGGTCTGCGCAAAGGACGCACACAACCCCCGCTGCTAACCGCACCTCCTCCCGACTGCAGCGAATTGATCTACGTGATCGTGTAGACCTGCTACACGCTGGCCCGGACTAAGCACGGAGGGACTCAGAAGCCCTAAAGTTGGGGGGGCGCATAACACAGGAGGATCCAGGTCTCCCTGCATCGCTGCGGAGGATCAGGATCTTAGTCTCATAGTCAGACCTAGTTGACGTCTGATTATAAGACTATAAAATTTTCAGAGCATTTGATCTGGAAAAAACCTTGTCTTATAATCGAGCAAATACGGTACTAACCACATACGTCTGAAACCAGTTGTAACATAATGTGATGACAATAATAATGTGCCGGAGATTAATTATTGTCACCTAACGGATCACACTGACAGTCCCAGAGGCGAAAGTTATGCTCGGTTACAAGGTGCTGGCACAAACTCAAAGGTGTCAGAGACCGTCTCCGTATATCTTCCTGGAAATGATCCCTGTTGGCGGACAGCAGCATCAGAAGAATTACTGAATCCCCAAATATAATAAATGATTATTATTGTGTGGGGGAAAAAAACTTGCATTGAATTATTCAAATATTTTCTGATCAATATCTTACTACGGCACGTTTCTCTCCTACACAAAACAAATGTCCTATTTGCAACAATGTCTAAATGAATCTATACAGCATGCTAGCCAAAAAGGCTAGAAAAATAATTTAAGATACTTAAATATCTACCATATGCGGCTTCAGGAGGACCTCTGTGTTCTGCGCATGTTCCTGCCGGAATACACCGCCCTGGGCTCTCCATGCAACGTGCGATCCATACATACGCTAGGCGTGTTATAACACACATTTACGCTCTTACACTTGTGCAGCATGCAATCTGTGCCATCTATTTAGAACCACGAAGATGGGTAATTCCCATCATATACCGACGTGAGAAATGTGAACATTGTATCGTTTTTATTAGAATACCCCTAAAAGCGGTAAAAAAAGAGGGAAAGAAAATCTTGTGCAAATCTACTGCAGCGTGGCCAAGTATGATGGGAGTTTTAATTCACAACACCTAGAGAGCAGAAAAGCAGGTGATTAGCATTCAACATGCTTAACCATTGTTATGTATTGTTTTATATAGCGCCATCATGTTCCATAGTGCTGTACAACGGGTAGACAGGACGTGACAAGTAGTATATAACATAGTTTGACTTACAGAAACAACAGGTGAGGGCTTACTAGACTTTAACCCCTTCAAGACCGGGACGTACCAGGTACGTCACCGCTGATACGCGATCCAGCGTCGCTTTGAACGCTGGGATCGCGAGGGGTGGCTGTTACTGACCGCTGGGTGTTCCCAGCGATCCGTAGCAGCCACCCCCTGTCAATTCCGTGCACGTGATCGCTTTGCAGAGAATCACAAGCACAGAATTTAAATATTTAAAAAAAAACTGCAGTCTAAAAGGGAAGACGCAGTTTGCAAATGCCGGTCCGGAAGGGGTTAAAGCAAAGCCTGTCTACCCGGACATCCCATATTAAAATAATGAAAAAAAAGCTTTTTTGTGCATTCGACAGATTCTCCATAATTCCCCAAATTAGTTGTTTGCTATTAACCTGGGTTTTGTAACCATATTTATTCCACATGGATTTAAAAAAAAGCACTTGGACTTATATCTGTGAGTTCCCTTCTGTTTTTGTTTAACCATCTTAATGTCAGGAGAAAAAGTTATCTGAATTGATTCCGGACAGGAAAATCGATATATTAGGTGCAGGTATTATATATTATATATTATATATTATTGATTATGCGCTCGGTTCAGGAAGTGCCTCACCGTAAGTGATAAAGAGGCAGCTCAGGTTAGGTTTAACTGTCTGATGACATCATAATTAATAAACTACTTTGAGATAAGCGAATGGTTAATATGTTACAGAGTCGGGAGGGGTGCAGATCTTTCACAAAGTTCATATGTTTGATGTCATTATCATTATGCTGAAAGAGGTGTGCAAAGAGTTTTTGGCCACATATCAAAGTATAGTATTATGACCATCATAAACACCTTCTTTTTCCCGGTCTTAAGCAAATTTCAGTACAACATGCAGAGAATCACTTCATTCATTAAAAACAGATCCTATATTGTATGTGACGTATAGTTATTGTTAGTAACGCACCAAGGGCGTACCGAACATTATAAACGAGGAAACTGTAGAGGTCGACAAGTCACAATTACTATGACCTTCTATGTGGTGACAAAAAACACAGCACAATAAAGGATTGTATCACAACAATATCGCCATTATTCATTCGCAAGCCTCTGGTACGACGGGATCATTGTCCATCCAGAACATTCTAGAAGGAATATGATTAATACCTGCTGATCCAGTTGGCTTTCTGAGGCTCTTTGTGTCTCTTTGAGTGTCAAAGGGAGAACAATGCACATCTATTGCCCAATTGGTTAAAAGGGCAATAATAACAAGATCAAATGATGTCATTTTAGTGAAAAAAAAGTGAAATGAGTGCCAGGCAGTTGACTTTAAAAAGGCTAACGTGCAATTAATCCAAAGCGTGGGGCTGGCCGATGGTTTAGGCCGCAGTGTCTCCCAGCCTCTAGCTTTCTTCTAATAACATTTGAAATATACTTTCGCTGTTGATTGTTTGTTTTATGTATTGTAAAGTGTCTCTCACATTCCTTCTCTTCTTTACTTCGTTGTCAGGTTCTATTCTATCAGGTTTCATATACAAAAATATAAATGACAATATCGTATGGCAGCTTCGAGGATCCGCCGGGAGGATAGCAGGAAGTAAAGGATGTAGGACAATAAAACTCTGTATTTATCATTACGTCTGAGCTCATTATCGCTCCTATAGTGAAGAACGGCAATAAACACCCTATCACCATAACTGCCCTATCAGTCAGAACAATATTCGCTTTACAACCTGATCTCTTTCATAGCGTCTTCAGCTGTAGAACAATAATCAACAATACCTCGCCATTCCCTAAGGCTACCTAAGGCTGGATACGGAGTGTCTCCTAACTTAAAAAATACACAAACAGGATGATAAATTACCATCCTAACAGAAAGATATTTTTTAAAACCAATATATATATATATATATATATATATATATATATTTATTTATACAGCATCGAAAATATACAATATAGTTTGGGAAATAAGGACAAGAACATTATTTCCACCAGCCACGCCAGTTACAAATATACGAGCCCGTCTCTGATCCAGGTGACAGTTATCGTGTGTCCCCAACTACGTTTCCGTGATGCGCTGTTTAGATGAAAGCTATTAAAAGCAATTAGGCAGTTTGTCGAAATCCAAGCGGAATTCTGCGTTTGAACGTTCTTTCACGTGAGGAGGCATTCTAGAGACGTTCTTTACAGAAGAACGAGAGCGCTTGGCTGTCGCGCTGCGTTGTGTAGACAGCTAGATGACGTCTTTTGGCACGCTCTCTGTTAGATAATCACCTCTAATTACCGTGTGTTCACACCCAGCATATTGAAACAGGGAAATTGAAGATTAACACTTCAGGCAGCCACCTGGGTAGACAATTTTAGGAGAATAAATTGATAACCGTCTCCGATGCCTGAAACTCTTTTACTTTCTGCCTGCCTGTATTTACATGAGATGTTATTGGTGCCATTTTAGGATAACAATATTTCAGGTTCACTTCTTAAAATTAATCCAAAAAGGCTGGTCTGCTATAATATCTGAAGGAAGCAATATATGCAGTGTTGTAATGTGTGTGTGTATATGGTGTTAAGAAATCAAATCTCGATTCCTGCCCCTCTGGAATTCGGAGGGCTTTTTCCATTCGGAAATGAAATTTGTCGCTCGCCCTCACTCACGCTCTCTCACACTCTCATTCAATCTCTCTCATGCTTTCTCTCAATGTCTCCCTACCTTTTCCACCTCTGTCCCCATCTACTTTTCTGTTGCCTCTTCTTGTTCTTCTGTCTTCTTTCTTCGTCTTTTTCTCCCTGGTCAACCAGGCCCCCCAGAGCGCTTCCAGAAAAGGGTGAAGCCTCCATGCACCCCTTCTCCCCTGATTGAAGGAATGGGGCACAAGCTGTCCGTGTGTGTCAAGGCCCTTTTGCGAAAGTACTCCAAGAGGCCAGAATATTGGAGACAGTTCCATGTGCATTATTTTGGTCTCTTTGAATACATCCGGAAAAGGGTGGAGACATGAGGTCAAGCTCTCCACTGTTTCTCCAATGAGGACCGTGGAGGCTCCAACCTTTTGCAGAAGTGCTCCAGGAGGCCTGGCTAACAGAGCTTATAAAGGGAAGGAGCAGACAAAGAAAAAAGAATACAAACAAAAAGAGGCAAGAGAAGAAGCAGAGCTGCGGAAAAGGAGACCGGGACACAGAAGTGTGAAAGCATGAGACAGCGTGAGAGAGAGTGAATGACAGCGTGTAAGAGCATGAGTGAGTGAAAAAAGCAACAAAATTCAAATGAAAATTCAGAGCTTAATTTTCGTTTGTTTTGTTGGTGTCCCTCCTCGTTTTCGGACATTCGTATCCATTAACAAAATTGGCAAATTTTGTTAAAATTCATACAAAGTCCAACAAAGTTAGGCCGAATTAAAAATAATCACCAGCTGGTAATGTTACAGACACGGTATAAGAGGCTTTACACGTTTCGCAGTGTTCTAGATTTTTTTTAAAATAGGCTTGTTTTTCTAACCCCAAAAGTGCTGATGGTCTTTTCATTAGGTGTATCACAATGTCTGTGTATAATCATTGTCCATTCTAAGAGGCTTTCGTAGAGTTAAAAAAAAATAGAAAATTAACAAAAAAAAAAAGAATTTCCACACAAGATACAATACGTTATTGTTCACCTTAGAAACGAAGCCTCTGGTACTGAACAACAGTAAACATCTTTAAATGAATACTGTGCTTGTTCAGCACATTGCAGGCATAGACAATACAAAAGATTACAAAAGCAATCAATAACCACTTATTGCCAGAACTGAAATCTTTATTTTAGCAGAAATCGATACAGACCTTGAGTGTAAAGAAAGATGCCATTTCCCTCTCAATCATGGCTCATATTCAATTGTATAGAAAGTGATAAACGTCAAAGCCCTTAAACCTAGTTTTCTGTACCAGTAAAGAAACGGGGACTAGTTTAGGGAAGAGCAGGGAAGGTGGAGAAGTGCCTCCTGGCCACCTTTAGATTAAATATTGTATGCTGAATGATGATCCCGTCAAGTCGCGGTGATCCGTGTCTTAAAGGCACCCAGCGCCATTTAGTGCAGTCTATGACCCCAAAATATAAATAGCCCAGCTGTAAATGCCCATTGAGCAACAGGATACCAGGAGACATGATCGCCCAAGACAGCAATCTGCCCCCACGTTGGGTAGTAAGGGGACTGTCATCCCGCTGGACCTGCCTAGTGAGCCTAGGTCAGGATATGACACTGTACATGTTTGATCTTACAGATAGTATAGGTTTGGGGAGAGCTGATATCACATACGTTAGTTTGCCTTACGCTAGCAAGCTCCCAGTTCCGGCAGTAACGTGTAACTGGCAAACTGTGTTCCTGTGGGCAACAGCCAGATATGACATCTGTACAATGATTACTGGAAAAAAAAAACACAATACATTTAGTTCCAAGTGTTCTAACCATCAATATTATCCAGCTAGTACTAATTGGAACGTAATAAACGCTGCGTATTCAAGTACATTGCGAGCACTGAAAATATTTTCAAAAGTGAAATCATTGTTATTAGTATTATTTATTGTTTTATACAGTGCCATCATATTCGGCAGCGCTGTAAAAATCATGTCATGCATTCTTCTGATCTTTAAAGGTGCTGTTCCACTTACACAATATATTTACTGGCGTTTCTACAGGTTTTCCAGGTCTACTACATTGTGGATACTCACTGACCCAGCTCTATTCATTCTAGAATATCCCAGAAACCTGAACTGACCGAAAAATCAGTGCACCGCCCATCTATATTCAGAAACAATTCCAAGAGCACATTAATGCCCGTTAAGGACACAGTTTGTATCGTGTAAGTTACCGGGTATTTATTGTTAGTAATATACTGACAAATAGTTTTACTTTATGCTCATGGTGAAAAACTTATTTTGATACCCTGGAAAGATCAACGGAATGGATGTGATTAGCTTAAAAAGATTGGCTGGAGCTGGTGATCCCAGGTTGTCTTCTACAGTCGTCAACCTGCCCGAAACCTTTCTTGTTTTCGGAAATGATGTGTATACTGCTGGCGTTATGTGACATGCATACGCATCAAATGTCACCAAAGGGTGACAAGGCAAGTTAGTCCTTTAATACTCACAGGGTCAAAACAAATCTACAAGTTTAATTGGCTGTAATAGAACACTCTGTGAATTAACAAGGGATGATAAAAACAATGGCACTCAGCTTAATTCCAGACCATATGATACATAATAACAGCGCTTAGGAATATGCAACTGTAGGGCCAAAAGAATACAGTTCCAAACAATATCTAATCATTTAAGGCTGATTGAACGCTCTCTGCGGAGACAATAGCAGTGGATACATTTACAAGTTCCCATGAAAACAGAACATTAGAATTAGTAAAGGACTCATTCAGTTCTCTGAGAGATCATCAAAGACACGCTAGAGACGGAAATATTGTACTTGTAGTCTAAAGCAATTTAACAGCTCGAATTACAGCCTTAAGAACTCTTGTGGCTGCTTATTTTTATTTATTAGGTGTTGGCAAGGTGCAGTAGAAAAAAGAATAAACGATATAAAAAGATGAGATGGAATTGCCATTCTCCAGTGGCCAAGGAAGCTTTGTGTTCCAAAACACGTTAACAATCAAAGGCATGATGATCATAGACGCGTTTTACTAAGATGCTGAAGGAGAAGGAATCAGAGGGCTCATCAGAGTAAAGACAATGATCACTCATCACTTTTTCCAGTAATGCTTGACACCATCCCATTCCTAACTTTAGTAACAAATATATATATAAGATCTGAAATAAACGTTATTTCTCAAAACAGGTATCAAAACGGAATATCTTCTCACAATAGTGAATTTGTTGCCAGAGCCAACTTGTGCACAAGACTGTCCTGGAGACCTCTGAAATGCAGCAGCCAGCTTTATACCTTTAAATGATCTTTTAAGTCTCCTTAATTGTAGGACATATATTTTCTCATGGGATAAAAAAATTATTGAATGGTGCAAATATCCTGCACTATATTCTGACATATACCTCCCAGCAGTCCTAGTTTTCACAGAGCAGTCCTGGTTTTCAAGAACCGTCCTGCTGTCCCTGGTAGCTGCCTCGCTGTCCCCCATTTGTGGCCAGTGGGGATCATGGGCCAGTTGGGGGGATCATCTGCTCACTGCTTTGTAGGGCATATGAAGCCATTGCTGTGTACTGTGCATACTCAATGTGGATAAAACAGTGGACTGGTATGGATGCCAAAACTCCAATTCTGAAAATGTATGTTTTGTGCATTGTGTTATACATGGTAAGGTAGCACTGGGCATCCGTTACTCCTCAGTCGCCCATGCTTCTCCCCATGTGTAGTTATATGATAAACACAGTTCTATTTTGGGGCATATCTCCTATCTATGATGTATAAAGCAACGGCATTTGTTTTTTTATTAAAATATATATATATTAATGTATGGAATGCCAGCCAGATCTTTTGGAGCACTATAAAAAGAAGCGAATCTACAGTAAACTTTTCTATGGTTTTATAAGGACTTTAGAAGTGAAAGGAACATCACACCCTCCTCTAGCTCCTGCCAACACAGTTTATGTTTGAGGCACAACATACTAATGCCCATTTTGACCCCCTCTCACTCCCCTGCCTACAGGTTTAATACCTATTTCACTCCATATAAATGAAGCTAAATAAAATGTATTACAATTTAAGCACACACCAAAAAATATGTCCATAAGGGATTGCATGCTTTGTTAGGTCAGGTGCAGTTTTTGCTGAATGCATTCAATCTAGAAGGCTGCGGTAGGTGGCCAGAAAAAACCCCAAGGCACACAGTCAATAAAGCAAATTAGATACAGATAATGGTTTTCACCAGTGAAAAAATAATAACCATCCACCAAGCTCACTGATGCTGCGATCAAAGGGGTTAACAAAAACGTGTGTTTTCGCTGGCACCGATCAATTTTCTACAGAGAGGATCGACTTTGTAACATTTATACTTCATAAAAGTCTCGAAAGACTGGTAAATTGTGGCAATAATTTAAACGTTGCTTGGGACATGCTGCTTAGACCCGCTCATACAGAGCCTTTTATTTCTTTCTCAGCCGGATTCAGTTTAACAAGGAGCATTTTCTTATTAATATAACAGGAGTTGTCTTTCACGGAAAAATACAGTTAAAAATAAGAAACTCTACACTGCGGCGGTTGTTTTGGTTTTAAGAAAATATGTGATTTATGCTGGAATGGCTTTTCATGGACGATTATCAATCTGTACATTTTAATACAATTAGACAAGGTCCCAATAAAAATAGTTGCAAGTAAACTAAAAAGTGGATACATGTAAACCTAACCTGTAGACAAGGACAGATCTATCAATCCTTTATCTAATATTTTTAGATTTTATTTAAATATTGCATATTATTATAATTATTTTTTTATAAATATTACTAGAGGAAGCCATCTTGTTTGCTTGAAATCTGCTACAAAGTTAGCGTGAATGACATAACTGTTAAGTTACCATAAAAAAAGTATATTTTTTCTTGTTAGGAAAGTTATTTTTTTAAGCAAATTTAAAATGGGATAAATAGGTAAACATTAAATAGTACAAATATTTTCCCAATTTATTTATTAGAGTACAAGGAAGGCTAAACATCGCAAGATATTAAAGTCAATTTTTAAAGGGTGCTATTAATATGCTTAAAGTAATGTCCATAGCAAATAAACGTAAAAAAAAGATATATAAAATCATTATACACAAAATCCCCAGAGCTGTGAGGAGATATATTAAAGGGTATTGATTTTTAAAAGTGGCAGCTGGCTATAAGCCCACTCACACTGAGGGGTTTTTATTTAAGCATTATGTGTTCGTTCGTAGGGAGGGCCTCGGCGACTTGGCTGAATGTCGGGTTTAAGATCAATTTTTATTGAATATGCAATAAGGAACTGTTTCAGAGATGGCTCGGACTCTATGAACCCATCCAGTGCCTGAACAATGTGCAATTCACACAGACACCGGGTGCCAATCCTCAGAAGGGCCAAGATACGGGGAGTGGATTGTGAGGGCTCAGGTACAGGTCCATGAGGGCCAATGACGGGGCCATGACTGATCAGGGAGGTCGGCCCACTGCTTGCCCAGGCCCCACACACGGTACAGGTTGTACTGTGAATTTCCACAAACATATCTATAATATATCAGGAAATGTATGCAGTGTGGCGTCAGTGGGTAGAAAGATGCAGTTTCTATACTTCAACGCTTGCTTAAGCTTTTGTGCTTAGTTTTTTCATATTAACTGGATTTAAAAAACATAACTTGCAAAATACAGGAACCACCAGTTCATACTTTGAAGGGCCAACTCGTCTCTCTTCTACGAGGAAAGTCCTTGCGTTACATTTTACAACCTATTCTGCTGACCCAAGTGTTTCCGTAAGTTGGTTTACTTCAGCTGCTGTATCAATATTTTTTTAACCTGTATTTAGAAATATACATTGGGTGCTATATTATGCATCTCTTTGACTAACATTGCCCCCCCCCATGGACTGATAGGTACTATTCTGCCCCTGGTTCTTCTGCAATATTGCATAAACAATGTGATAAGATTATTTAACCCAAGGATTACATTCTACAGAACAGAACCAAGCTGGACAGGTTAATGTGCAAGAAGGCTAAGGGAGCTTTAATTAAGGCAACAACAAAACTGCTAAGCACATAAATGTTGCTTCAAGTCAACTAAAGTTAAATAAAAGTTTCAGGGAACACAAAGAAAAAGTTGGTAACGTGGTCTTATTATTACAGCCACAAAAAGGAATGCTCCTCTAAATGGACCATTTCATTGATTACTAGGAGCACGCGTCCCAGATTTCCAGGAACAATCCTGAAATTGGAGGAGCTATCCCGTGCGCTGGTAATCCGATTCTGGGTCAATGTAACCTCCACGAATAAAAACGTTTAACACAATCCATGTGTGTTTGAAGCGAGCTGATGTCCCACATCCTTCTACATCACCTGCGTGGAAGCTGTTTGTACTAATGTGTTAATTTCTATAACATCCACTTTCTGCTGCTCCTTAATTCCGAATAAAAAGCATGGTCATCCTATTGCTACAGTAATACGACCAGAATAACTTTCTATATATCTAGAATCCATATGGCCTCATCATATGTGTCTCCAGATGATAGAGAATAGCAGAGGATGCCCTGATGCCTCAGCAGCACTGTCCAGAAGAATGGCATTTTTGTGTAGTATTTTACTACCTGCGTTCTCTACCCAACGCACATGTTCAAACATCTGGCTTCTACATCAGCTGGACATGCATCAAATCTCTTCCGGCTTCTAAATTATTATTCCTTGCTGAATGGAAACATTTTTGCGATAACTATGACCAGTTAAAATTATAGAAAACTTTTTAAACTTCATAAATACACAAAGATGAGGGAATCCAATGACGTGAAAAAATTATTATATTCTTGACACCAAAATGAGAACCAAAAAACCACTGGACGGTTTTAAGGTACTGTATAAACAGGACTTATTCTTTTCCGTAACTTAATGTATAATATTTTATTATTTCCGATCTAATGCTTTGTAACAGATGGTGGAGTATTCATTAGCGAGCAGTAAAAGTCCAGGAGGACACCGCTGCCCTTTAAACTGGAATACATCACCGGCTGTAGCGACATTAACAATAATTACATTTTGTAAACCATTTCCGAAAGATGTTAAACTACAATTCTGTTAAAGTAAACTCCTACTAGGAAAATAATTGCACTTGCTTAGCACCTCATCAGCTGAAATATAAGTAACTGGTGCCTCTCTGAACTTGTAGTGCGGCCGCTGTGTAACTCAACGCGTGCACAGACGGGGATGGGGTTCACAGCGTGGTCTTCCGCCCATTCCGACTGTACTTTCCCCAGGGTTTGTCGCTCGTTTCCACGCATGACGTATATTTTGGTAACAGACACACGGAATGGAGCCCCCCGTTACTCTTCCTACCTTCTAGTAAAGTTTGAGTCGCTGTGCTTTTAAAAGCCTCAATAAAGATTTTGCATTTATAAAATATCGAGTCCTGCTGGCTTTCTTAGCTCAGTTAAGACTTTACTTGTGTTGATGTAGCTGGAATAACATAGTAAAAGCAGCAGAAAAAAAGGGTAAAATGTAGACTTTTGGTGGAAAGGGTAATGTAGGCTCAGTGCGTGAAGGTATGAGTGGATATGTTTAGAAAGGTTTGCCACAGGTGAAGGTTTAATGATGGAATGCACAAGGAAAGAGCACTAGACAACCCTCTCTAGAAGATACCAGCGGAGATGTGGACTTTAACCGTTGTACATTATAATGTACCCGAAAAGGTTGTGCAGCCACCTTTACTGATCTATCAAACCATGACTTGTGACCCGCCACAGGAGTGCGAAAATTCAACAAACAACAGAATATAGTGGCATGAAGGAATAAAGCAGTGACCAGATGCCAAGAGACCTGCTGGGACAGCTAAACAGATCCTTCTGTTCCCATTAAAGAACCAACAAGCGTGCCACATGCAAAGTCTTCCAAGGTATCCCAATCCGGCCGAACCTCTGAGCAATATGAGAATTACCAAAAAGCATCTCTTCGTGATACATTGCCACATGTAATGCAATTACTATGTAGCCTTACCATTTACTTATTGTGTAATTACCGTATTTGCTCGATTATAAGACAAGGTTTTTTTCCAGAGCAAATGCTCTGAAAAATACCCCTCGTCTTATAATTGGGGTCGTCTTATAATCTGACCTAAAATAGGTCTGACTATGAGATGCAGGGGACCTGGATCCTCCTGTCTCTCCCCCCCTCCACACTTACCGGTGCTTCTGATTCCCCGGTACGTAGTCCGGGCAGCGTGTAGAGCTCTATGTGATTCGCGTGGACAACTTCCGCTGCAGCCGGAAGGAGGTGCGGTTAGCAGCAGGGGTTGTCTGCGTCCTTCGCGCAGACCTTCCCCGACTGTCAGAGATCAGAGTTCCCGGTACAGCTGTATGATATATATTGGTGATTTATAAAAATAAGCCTTTTATACATTTTGTTTACGAATCTCATAGCACTGGATACAAAACGTAATGCAAAACAAAATGCTGGAGACATTATGAACAAGTTTACAATCTACAAACACAACGACATAAATGTATAAATGTATACAAAATTCATAGTGCGCCAAATCCAAAACGCCTCTACAAGCTTGTGAAATAGTGAATGAGATACACTTAAGTGAAATTATTTAGGCCGAAACCAAACTTTTATTCAACATGAATTATAAAGTGTGTCTGTTTTGATAAGAATGTAACATGAGAGAAGCAGCAGAGTTATAACATGTTAGTATCTGCAACCGTGTCTATGTTTGAAGTCCAGAAATGGGAACTTCATCCCAAGATTATATGGTTGCATTTGGGTCTAATTTATTTATTTATTTATTTTTAATGACCCTTAATTAGTCCTTAGATCACTACAGCCTAAGCATATATGGAAAAGATATACATACTGTGTATTAGAAAGGGCAGACACAATAACCTACACGTTCTCGGCAATCTTTATTTTAAAAATGATGCCTGTGTCTATTAAATGATCACATCAGGGTTTAGCAGCTGGATAAACCTTATGAGTCAATTGGTGACGGGAAGCCTACAACAGACTAAATCATTTTGCCTGCATCATGGATTCTATCCTGACCAGAATTACCATGTCTCACCGCAAACATGCTAAATAAGTGATGTCACCAGTTAGAAAGAAAAAACTTTTTTTAATAATAATAAGGTCTGAAGAACATATGAAGATACAACAACTAAATCTGTAAATGTGAAGTGGTTGTCGTAGAGCCGGAGTCTTGTTTTAACTACATACTTTTCTCGATATTTGTAGAGATTCTACTAAAACCTAAAACAAAAGTTCTATTTTTTTCAAACAGTAACTAACTATGTAAGACGGTTAAATTACAAACTAAGTCACATTATAATGATTGGTAGTAGATTAGATAGATTGCAGGTTGGAACTTAGTTTCAACTCACATTTGTACCGCAACTCTACTGCGGACAGGTATATGCAAGGTCAAAGTTAGTCTTGCAAGTGCTTACGAACGTTGGCTCTAGTGGATTTGAAAGTTGGGTTTTTGTCGAGCTGACATGCAGTTTAGTAAATAGACTCTTCGACAAAAAAATAGCATTTTAAAGGAATACTTCAATGCTTGGTTAAAATAGTGCATACACCATGCTATTAACCTTTGAGTGCCGAGGGTTAGGACACATTTTTCCTCTAGAGAGGCCAATTTGTTGTGTTTCCTTTTTTTTGCATTTTTAGACAAAATATTTTTTTTGTGTAAAATGTACGTTTACAAACATACCCACTATAGGCAGGGTAATATTCTGCCCACCTCATTTAACCCCTTAATGACAAAGCCTGTACAGGTACGGGCTCAAAATGCATTGTTTTCAATGGGTTTAGGGACCGCCCATTGTCCTTAAGGGGTAAATGGAAGAAGTCGTTTTCTATTGCTTTCAGTGTAGCTTTTTTTTTGTGGTCACCGTCTAGAATCGGAGAGTTTAACCAGGGAGCCGAATCTTAACCATGCATTTTCCACCACAATTAACACCAATCAAGGTCTAGACGGGTCATTGAATCGCCGTCCCGTGAGAGCAATGCATATGAGCCACAACATGCAGGTTGTTAACCCTTCCAGGCAGTACATCGCATTAGCGAGGATTAACCATTTCAGTACCAGCGGCTTTAAGATGACTAAATACAGAAGGTACCATTCACATGGCCATCATCAAAACAGTTAGTACGGTACTAAAGTACTGGTTTCTAATTACTATATTAAAATACAAGAGAATGAATCTCTTTCTTTTTAACTCAGAAGATACAGTTTCTGCTAAAGCCTTGAACCATAAGGTGCCAAACAGTTACACCAGTGTGATGTATAGTCAATAAATTGAGAAATTCGAGTGGTTTTGCTATGAATTTCCAAGCATGAGATGTGAACTGTATTACTCATTGCCTTCCGTCCCTGGGGAAGCTTACTCTCTGAGCGATCCTAAAACATTACACATAATGAAGAGTTCTGTTCTTAATTTGACCTCAGCCGCCAGCAAACCTTGCAATGGCCGTTGCTCTGCGTAAAGTTTTATTAGGTATTACACAATTAACACATTCTGCAGCTTTTTACATGGCACATACCAGAATGCAACGATAAAACGACTTAAACATTCCATTCGGCGTACATTTCTAGATTAGAAATCAGATCAGATTTAACAAGTCTGAAATAATATTTCAATAAAAAAATATTGCTAGGTTTTTTTCATGTCTTCCAAGCCCCAAGTTTATTTTAATATATCCTGTATGGACTCAAATCATATTGAAACTGTCCCAGAACCTACACAGGTGGTGTAAACAGTGACATCAAAAAGGTTCTAAAAATTAAAATATTTAGATCAAACCTAATTAAAAAAATGTTACTAGATTATATGTTAAAACAGTATTCTTTTTTATGTTACATAGAACATGGTCTATTTTTAGGGACTAAATAGTGATACTTTTATGTGTATGTGTATACAT
>VKOC01023794.1:0-12706 GCA_009364415.1 Spea multiplicata
GTATCCAGCAAGGTTCGGCAAAAGGTATCAGAATAGAGTAGTCAGGTATCCAGCAAGGTTCGGCAACAGGTATCAGAATAGAGTAGTCAGGTATCCAGCAAGGTTCGGCAAAGGTATCAGAATAGAGTAGTCAGGTATCCAGCAAGGTTAGGCAACAGGTATCAGAATAGAGTAGTCAGGTATCCAGCAAGGTTCGGCAACAGGTATCAGAATAGAGTAGTCAGGTATCCAGCAAGGTTCGGCACCAGGTATCAGAATAGAGTAGTCAGGTATCCAGCAAGGTTCGGCAACAGGTATCAGAATAGAGTAGTCAGGTTTCAAGCAAGGTTCGGCAACAGGTATCAGGTAGGAAATCATTAAGGACAAGGCAATACAGGGAGCTCAACTGATAAAACAACCGAGCACTGAAGGAGTGTCAGTGCTCGGCTTTTAAACTTGCCGCTTCCCCAGACCCCGCCCCCTGCAGTGCCGGTGTCCAATGGACATTCCGGCGTCTCCAGGGAGGAATGAGAGAAGAAGGGGGGCGTGACGTGCAGCACCCTGCACGTCCTTCATTCCGTGGCGGTTCGTTGTTACGAACCGCCAGGCTGGGACACCAGGAGACATCAGAGCCGTAGCGATCCGGCTTATCGGGGGGACTTGGGACGGAGGAGGACCGCGGAGGTAAGTACCGGGTACCCGCTAGTCGCGGGTACTCGGGTGACATGCTGCGCACGGGGCCGTGACAGGCTCCTCCCCTGAGGAGAGGTCTCCGGCCTCTCAAGGGACCAGGCTTACGAGGGTGGCGTGAATGAAACGAACGGATCATCTCGTCAGCGTGTACCCCACGGGCATCCTCCCAAGAATTTTCGTCATCATCGTAACCCTTCCATTGGATAAGGTACTGGAGACGTCCTCTGTAGCGTCTTGAGTCTAGGATCTGTGCTATTTCATATTCTTCGGTATCGTCAATGTGAACCGGGGCAGGAGGATCGGGACGTCTCTCAGGAAAAGGATTAGCGTACCATGGCTTCAATAACGAGACGTGAAATACCGGGTGGATCTTCATTGTCGGAGGTAGACGTAGTTCAATCGTTACAGGAGAGAGGACACGTGTCACCACAAAGGGGCCGATAAACCGAGGTCCCAGTTTCTTCGAGGGACAACACAACTTGAGATGGACGGTGGAGAGCCATGCTTTGTCACCTGGTTTGTACGTGGGGGCCTCTGTGCGATGCCTGTCTGCTTGGGTTTTGGATCTCTCTTGTGCCTTGGTGAGGGTGCGGTGTAAGATTTTATGCATGTTGATCATCTGTGTGATTCGATCCGTCACCGAAGGAACCATACCGGAGATTGGTGAACCGGGGAGCATGGACGGATGAAATCCGTAGTTGGAGAAGAAGGGAGACAGTCGTGTAGAAGAATGGATATGGTTATTATATGCGAATTCCGCTATGGGTATCAGGTGGTACCAGTTATCCTGCAGGTGGGTGGTGAAACAACGGAGGTACTGTTCGAGCGTCTGGTTGGTGCGCTCCGTTTGCCCGTTGCTTTGGGGATGAAACGATGTGGACAAAGATCGGTGAATGTGGAGTTCCTCACAAAACGCTTTCCATACCCTGGACGTAAACTGTGTTCCCCTGTCCGATACGATCGTTTCTGGCAAGCCATGTAGACGAAACACTTCTCGAAGAAAAAGAGAGGCCGTTTCGTCAGCCGTGGGTAGCCGTGTTGCTGGGATGAAGTGAGCCATTTTAGTGTACCTGTCAACCACCACCATGAGGGTGGTGTGGTGGTTTGAGGGTGGCAGGTCTGTTATGAAATCCATAGACACATCCGTCCATGGCTTTGTGGGTATAGGGAGTGGGCATAGGAGACCAGCAGGTCTGGTACGTGTGTTCTTTGCCTTGGCGCAAACGGAACAAGAACGGATAAATGCGAGGACGTCGTCATGGAGGGTAGGCCACCAGAAGGTTCTCTTTATCAAGTCCGTGGTTTGGGAGGTACCCCCATGTCCTGCTGCTGGTGTATCATGGTAATGTTTCAAGATCTGTAACCGTGTTGGAGGAGGTACGTAGATCTGGTCATCATGGTAGTAGAACCCGTTGTCCAGTCGGAGGTTCGATGCCTCAGCCGGTTTAGGGTCGGAGGTATCAGGGCGTAACGTGTCCCAAAACGATGGAGTGACAGCCAAAAAATGTCCGGGTCTCAACACAGTGTTTTCATCCTGCTGCTGGAGTGCAGGGATGTCATGCATGCGGGAAAGTGAGTCGGCTTTTGTGTTACAAGAACCAGGTCTGTAGGTTATGTGAAGCCGAAACCGTGAGAAGAAGAGAGACCATCTTGCGAGTCTTGGTTGTAATCGTTTGGCTGTTCTGTAGTATTCCATGTTTTTGTGGTCCGTGAATACTGTTATGGGATGGAGCGTTCCTTCTAGGAGGTGTCTCCATTCTTCCAAGGCTGATTTCATGGCAAGCATTTCTTTTTCGCCCACTCCATAATTCCTTTCCGCAGGGGTTAAAGTTCGAGAATAAAAGGCGACAGGATGGAGCTGATTGTCTGCATCGTCCCTTTGGGATAGGACGGCTCCAATTGCGGTGTCAGAGGCATCAACCTCCAGCGTGTATGGCTTTTGAGGGTTTGGATGGATCAATATGGGTGCCGTGGTGAATCTGTCCTTTAGGAATATGAAGGCTCTCTGTGCAGCTTCGGACCAGCAGAACTTTCTTTTGACTGATGTCAATGCGGTGATTGGTTGTATGACCTTTGAAAAGTTCCTAATGAATCTGCGATAGAAATTCGCGAAACCAACGAATCTCTGGATGCCTTTTCTGTCTGTAGGGACAGGCCACTGTAGTATCGCGTTAACCTTTTTTGGATCCATCTCTACTTGGTTGGGGGTTAGGATGAAACCCAGAAATTCAACTGTTTGGGTTTCAAAAACACACTTTTCGGGTTTGGCATATAAATCATGGCTCCTTAAGCGTTCCAATACCTTGGACACGTGTTCCCTGTGTAGGGATAACGAAGGTGAGTAGATCAGGATGTCGTCCAGGTATACTACAACGAAGTGATCCAACATATCCCGGAATACGTCATTCATAAAATGTTGGAATGTTGCTGGAGCGTTGCACAACCCATATGGCATGACCAGGTATTCGAAGTGTCCGTACCTGGATCTGAAGGCAGTTTTCCATTCGTGATCCTTCTTTATCCTTACCAGGTTGTATGCTCCTCTGAGATCTATCTTGGTGAAATAGGAGGCAGACCTGACACGTTCCATTAACTCAGGGATCAAAGGCAGAGGATAACGATTCTTTATCGTCACATTGTTCAACTCCCTGTAGTCCACGCAAGGACGTAACCCACCGTCTTTCTTGGGCACGAAAAAGATGCCTGCTCCAGCAGGGGAGGTGGACGGTCTTATGAAGCCTTTGGCCAGGTTTTCATCTATATAGTCTTTTAGCGTAACGAGCTCAGGATCCGACATGGGGTATAAGCGGCCAAACGGAATAGGAGCCCCCGGAAACAGGTCTATCGGGCAGTCGTATATCCTATGAGGTGGTAGCCGACTTGCTCCTTTTTTCTCAAAGACGTCAGAGAAGCATTTATAATGGTCTGGTATGGTGGGTATTGGTAGAGAGCTGTAGTCATGGGCAACATTAACAGACATAGGCGGCTTGCAGTGAAGAACACATTTATTGGACATAAAGCGCACAACACTCGTCTCCCAATCTATAACAGGATTATGTGTCCTCAGCCAAGGGAGTCCCAATAACACAGGAAAAACGGGGGAGGGTACCACATCAAATATCAAGTCCTCTACATGATTGGTGTTGATATGCACACGCAAGGGAACTGTCTCTGTAGTGATGGGACCGGATTTCAGTGGGCTTCCGTCCACTAACCGTAAAGTGAGGGGTGTTGCTTTGTTTCGTACGGATATACCGTACCGTTGGATGACGTCAGCATCCAGGATGTTGCTGCTGGCTCCAGAGTCAATCATCGCTGGGAGCACAATAGACTCTCCCTTCCACTGAAACATAATGGAAAGAGACAGGTGAGAGGTGCAATAGGCAGATGACACATGGTTATTGGAGACTGATAGCGAGGGTTGCTTACCCCTGGACGGCCGTCTTTTGTTTCGGCACTCATTGGCATAATGTCCCTTAGTGCCGCAGTAGAGACACAATTCCAGAGTCCTGCGTCGTTCTTTTTCAGCTACGGACAGCGGGCCCCTGATGAGTCCCAGTTGCATAGGCTCCTCAGGGTTGTCCTTGGGTGTGGTTTTGTTTTGGGGTCGTATGGTAGACCAAGAGGAGGAAGATGATGATTGGCGTTCTGCCTTTCTTTCTCGTAATCTCCTGTCTATTTGAATGGATAGTCTGGTGAAGTCCTCCAGAGAGGATGGTATGGCGGTGCGGGCTAATTCATCTCTTATGGGGTCCGACAGCCCCAACCGGAATTGGTCGTGTAAGGCAGATTCGTTCCACGTAGTCTCCAGGGATACACGTCGGAATTCCGCGATGTATTCCTCCACGGGTCTTCTACCCTGTCGTAATGCCCTTATCGCGCTTGTAGCGGAGGTGGTGCGAAATGGCTCATCGTATAAGGTGTCCATGGCCTGGCGAAACGAAGCCCATGTCTCAAGTACTGGGCTGTTGTTGTGGAGTAGGTGATGGGCCCAGAGCTGCGGTTCGTCCGACAGTAAAGAGATGACCGTTTGGATTTTAACATAGTCCGAAGGGTAGGACCTGGGTTTCAGGTTAAATAATATCTGACATGAGGTTACGAAAGTCTTGTATTTTTTGCGGTCCCCGGAATATTTGTCTGGCATGGCCACCTGTGGTTCTGGAGCGGTTGCCCCTTGTAAGACCAAGGGACTTGGTGGTATCTGTTGCTGCAAAAGGTTCTGTCCGGTTTGGACCTCTTGTAAGGATTGGGTAAGAGTCGCCATCTGCTGTGTGAGAGCAGCAACGGTCTCAGCTAACCCTGCGGTTTCCATGATGGCTCGGTTGTTATATTATGCTGGGGTCAGGTGAGGAAACCAGTATGCAGGGACGATGTGTACAGCCGAATATAGGTAAAGCCAGGAACACGTACCAGATCCAGAGAAGCCAGATAGTAAGCGAGGTCTGGCAACAGGTATAAAGTCAGGTATCAAGCAAAGTCCGGCAACCGGTATCAGGTGAGAGTAATCAGGTATCCAGCAAGGTTCGGCAACAGGTATCAGAATAGAGTAGTCAGGTATCCAGCAAGGTTCGGCAAAAGGTATCAGAATAGAGTAGTCAGGTATCCAGCAAGGTTCGGCAACAGGTATCAGAATAGAGTAGTCAGGTATCCAGCAAGGTTCGGCACCAGGTATCAGAATAGAGTAGTCAGGTATCCAGCAAGGTTCGGCAACAGGTATCAGAATAGAGTAGTCAGGTTTCAAGCAAGGTTCGGCAACAGGTATCAGGTAGGAAATCATTAAGGACAAGGCAATACAGGGAGCTCAACTGATAAAACAACCGAGCACTGAAGGAGTGTCAGTGCTCGGCTTTTAAACTTGCCGCTTCCCCAGACCCCGCCCCCTGCAGTGCCGGTGTCCAATGGACATTCCGGCGTCTCCAGGGAGGAATGAGAGAAGAAGGGGGGCGTGACGTGCAGCACCCTGCACGTCCTTCATTCCGTGGCGGTTCGTTGTTACGAACCGCCAGGCTGGGACACCAGGAGGCATCAGAGCCGTAGCGATCCGGCTTATCGGGGGGACTTGGGACGGAGGAGGACCGCGGAGGTAAGTACCGGGTACCCGCTAGTCGCGGGTACTCGGGTGACATGCTGCGCACGGGGCCGTGACACAGAGAAACAGTGCGGATGTTGTTAACGTTGTAAATGACTATTGTAGCTGGAAACAGTTGAGAACCAAACAGACATGGACCAGGGATACAAAAACTGTGGTCTGAAATTCAGTCTTCACCAAATCCATAAAAGTTCTGACATGGAAAACAGCCTAGGCCTTATGCAGGTCACCTCTTGTTGTCCCAGAGAAATCATTTAGCATCAGGAAAAAAAGCCTCCATAATATATACCACCCGCGTTGGCAGGTGGAAAATTCTCTATAGTTTGTATAATATAAACATCTTGCCGATACACAACTGTATATCCCGTAGTTGATCTACAATCCTTGAGATAATGATCTCAGTGAATTATGCTTTTTGTTAACACGCATAGTGTTCTAGAAGCATCTCTATGAACCAAGAACTACTATACTCCAAGATCTTTGTCTCTTTGTAACATTTGCTGTATAATTATTCCATCAAGTGCTTTGAGCGCTACTCACTTTCCAAACCTTCTTGTGAAGCCACAATAATTGACCAGCTTCCGCCTAAAGTGTGGAATACATAAATCAGCGAGACCAATGGTGCCAATCCAGTTAAGGTAGATTCCCCTAGCAGTTGTCGATCATTCATAAAAATAAAAAATTAAATAAAAAAAACAGATTTAATGACCATTATAATCCAAATTTAAATCCTATGAAATTATTAATCGGGTAGATAATGTATGCAACCAGGTGGGGGGTGTATTAAAGTTGTATTTGGTGGCATCCAAGCACATTCAGGATTCCTTTGCACAATTTATGATACAGCGTATGTAAATTCATTGTAATTGTAACAAAACAAATATGACAATGCTAAAAAAATGAATTTTTCTAAGCCTTTAAATCACAAGAAAAGCTTCCTAAGCCTTTGCTAATATACCTGAGTTTGTCACCGTTGCTTTTCGAGATGTTTGCTGAACATAATTAGTACCCCTAAGTAAGACTTTAGAATTTCCTGTGATCTACACTTTCTCAAGGAAATTATTCAACTGTTCTAAGGGCTCTCTGTTTGGATAAATATGGAATACGACTTCTAAAGTGATTCATTATGAGCCTGTTTACCCAAAAATGATTTTGCTGAACTCAAAATGTCACCTTCACATTTGTTTAGAATGCAAATAATTAAAAACATTACTCTTTAAAGATGCCAATAGAACCGTTGACACGAGGTTCACAAATTTACAGATGCAATTAAAATGTTCTGAAAAATTTGGATGATGTACTGTACATAGGATGTGGATTTCAACAGAAAGCACACAAAAAAAATCCAATAAATTCTTAAATTTAAAAACATTAAATGTCACTGAGATTAAAAAAAAGAAATAAAAATTCATTATGAGGTAAAGTTAAACAGGCACGATCTGAAGACAAAATAAATTATTGAACAACATAAATAAATAAAACACTGTGTTGGATTATTTCAGTACAACAAGGCTTTTTCCACTGAACAGCATTAAAATAAATTAAGGTGTAAACCAACATGTTAAATAGTTTCTGGCAAAATATACTGTCATAACTACATTAAATATTGGATACCCTATTTATATTATAATGTATAATGTAGAATGCCACTTTTGGTCCAAATGTTGAAACGAGTATTCTAGTAGTCTAAATACTATACTATAAAAATGTTGTTGTAAAGGAGAGCTGTCACCTAAGCACGGTGATGTGGCCTAGGCCTAGTCCTAGGGAGACAGCAACCCCTTTGCTGCATAACGGGGGGCAAATTGGATGACCAGACTCCCAGGCATGCCACTGTTTCATGGTTCGATTAGTCAGTACAGCCTTCATGGGGAGATAAAGAAAGAGGAGCGATAGAAAGGAAAGAGAAATAGAAGGAGAGGTTACGAAAAGCTGGGGTCAAAGGGAAAGGGGATTAATAAAGGGAAAGGGGAGAGGTAGGGAGAAAAGGGAGAAATAAAGAGAAACAAGAGAGATAATGAGAAATTGGATAGATAATTAGAAAAAGGAGGAGAGATAAAGAGAAATGGGAGAAATAATGAGAAAAGGCATGGATAAAGGAGTAGAGTTGGGCAGCAATGTGAGAGATACTGTTACAGTCTCGGCACCCGGCGTCAGCGAGCAGACAGCCGCACGCAGATGTCGGGTATTCAATGTCTTGGCTCCCGGTACTGGCGGGCGGATTGCCGCTGGAGGACCTCGCTTTTCCGGCTCCTGGTACCGGCAGGCGGTGATGGATGGCTGGAGGTTCGGCCGTGACATCATCCTGGAGGCGGGGTTTTAGACTGGCACCGGTTTTCTGTTTCTCCTGCACCTTGTTGTGGTCCTACCTCTGTATTGCTGCTTTGTTCCTGATCTTCGTTGCCATTGACCCTTTGTCTGCCTGACTTCTCTCTGGATTTTGACTCTGTACCTCTGCCCGGATTTCTGTGTACCAGTTTGGCTTGTCTGACTTCCCGCTTCGTGTCTCGACCCTCTGGCTTGTACAACTACCTGATCCGTGTACCGACTCAGCTTTCCTGTTCATCTATCCATCCGTGTTTACCCCTTCTGCTCTGTTCTACCTGTGGGGGCCGTCTGGAGATTCCTTCACCATATTTACTCAGTACCTATATATACCTGCCCGCACTTGGCCTCTTTGCTGTTGGGATCCTGGTTGTCTGCTACTAAGGGCCCCTCTCTTGGTATCGGAGGACTGGGCAGAAGAACTCCTGCAGTGAGTGCCGTTGTGCGGATGGTCGTGACAGATACTGGGAATGATAGGAGAAAGCTGAGAGTGTTTGTGTTTTGAATGTATTTATATGTTAGGGCAAGTATGTCTAAAGGCAAGAAAGTGTGTTGGTGCAAGGGTAAGTGTAAGGCAGGATGTTTATGTATAGGGTCAAGTGTGACTATTCCTGTTCTGCTCTTAAGAGCATACAGTGAAGAAAGGGTGCACATGGGCCAGACTGAGAGAAGACTCAGAGCTATGAGGTAAAGCCACTGTGGGTGCAGTCCGGGTATTGAGTAAGTCCTGTGGATGCAATCTCCGCAAGCAATGTGTCTGTGTACAATCTGGTTGCTGGGCCAAGTTTTTATGGGTACAGTCCGATATAAGTCCTCCAGGACAGATTAAGGACCGTAAGGAGTCACATTTGTGATTGTCATTGTTTTGAACAAAAATAAACAGGCACCAGGGTGAGGAGCAACTCTTTAAATATACATATATGTCTGTAAGTAATTTATATGGGTATAATAAAAAAAAACAAAAAAACCCAAACTAGTTTATTCTTAAAATAATAACTAAATCAAAGTAAAAAATTATAAAATATACTTGAAGTGCTAAAGCAAAGCACCAAACAGGATTAAATTAAGCAGAATCTAAAGGCACTTTGTAAATGTCATACTTAAGTACGAAACCCAATGTGTTTCTAGGAATTAATTTAATCTCAGTGTTACACGTGAAGAAAGCTAACCACACATGAGTCAAAAGGTGACTTATATTAAAGTCGGAATTAAAACGAAGAAATGTCATGTTTTCCCTTTCTTTCCCTTCTATCTTTTATCCTATTATTTGAAAGATATAAGATGTGTTTCTTATTCTAATGTAGAAGTTATGTATGTATTTTTCATAGTAATACTAGTTTGTACTACTAAATAATTTTACTATAATAGAATAAATTAAATTTCCTACATTTGTTTTTTCCTTTATCATATTGTTGCATATTATAGAGTCCTTAACTAAAACAGATATTAACTCTTTGTATGACTCCCTATTCATAATTAATGCAATGATTGGATAAGGTTTGCAATTTTTTGAAGAATCATATGAGTGATATCAGTATATATATATATTTTTTTTTTAATTTTTTTTAAATAATTTTTGGTACCATCTGCCAAGTGAGTGATGGAGAGAATTTTTTTTTTCTGCATTCTTATTAATATTTAGATTTTTGTTTGATAATCTTAAGGTGATCGGACAGAAACGACACTTTCTCACTTTCATTAATTTATATACGTAAGCTTCACACAAATGGCATTGTTATAATAAAAGCTGATTTGCTAAACAATCTTAATACCCGCATTCAATACATCACATCTGTTAACTCGTGTGTGCCAAATGAATATTGGAAAAGTATATTTGTAAGTGCCAATAATGTTTATTTGCACATTTCCATTCTTTTATACAAGAAAAATAGTTGAGCTACTATTTTGTGTGGCTTCAGTAAGTTCACGCTTACTCAGCATGATAAAAATTCATAATGTAATATGTAAAAATGAAATAGCAAAGAAAAGTTCTGGAAAGAAAAATACATTTAACCAACAGGCAACATTTCAGCTTTAGTTATTATTTTAGTTTATTATTTAAAGGATTTTTAAACTATTGTTATTACATTCTACGTATAGCGCTCCGGCTGTTATGGGTGTTATGTAGACATCACGTAGGTAAATGAGCGGTCACCTATATATGTTGTGTTTATATATATATATATATATATATATATATACTGTACATAATTTTTATTTGAAAGAGGAAGAGCTTTCATTATGTTTAATACATATGTTTAATGTATAAGTTTGATCAGTATAATGACTCAACAGTTAATACAGAAAAATAATTATGGTTCCCTCAACAACAACAAAATACCTTTACATAGTAAAATGATTAATGTATTTTAAATATGATTTGTTGGTATAAAAATAGTATCAAAATATCATAAGATTATATTTCTCTTGTAGCATTCTTGGGATGGACCATTTCTACTCAAGATTCTTTTTGTTTGGCATTTTTTTTGGACTGAAGTTTTTTTTTTTTCTTTTTAGGTATGTGTACAATCAATTCCTTAATTTGATTGATATACATTTATTTAAAATTTATTTAAAGCTGCTTTCCCCTCCCCCAAACGCTGTATTTTTCTGAATCAAATATTCAGACTCATGTGGAATCTTTTAAGCAACGGCTGTGTAAATTGTCATTTTGGATAAAATGATTTTTGAAATCCCAAAGTGTAAGTGATACAAAATAACTCTCCACCGCAATAGAATGGATCTCTTCATGGCTACATAATTAACTAAGCAATACACAACGATGAAAAAACCCTTTTACCTTGGGATATGATTGCAACTTTGCTGAATTTAATTAATATAGTAGTAGTATAGTAGTTTTATTTTTGTTTTTTTTTTAAAAAAAGGGGCGAACTTGACCAAAACATACGTTTTAAAATACTACTAATTAACTATACAGGTTTTGCCACAAACAGCCATCGAGCTAAGCTTTACAGAGGCAAAATAATCTTTTAATAGGTAAAAAAAATAAATGCAGTTTTAAATTAATTAAATGATTCTTAAAGTTATGAATTATTTACTTTCTCCTAAAGCAAATGTGCCACTTTTTCTCAAATACTTCAGTTCACAGATTGAAATAAGCAAAATGAATGCATTATTTACTTATTTGTATAATATGGAAGCAGCCAATCTGATTTCTTGTTCTTGGAACGTGCACGATTATTCATCCCCAGTAAATTATATCTTTCCTCTTGTTAAGTTGCCGACTGTTGTCTTTAAAAAAGGTGGGGGTCGACATCAGGTAATAATAGAGATGTTTTATAAAGTAATTGGATATTTAGGTTGAGTATCCCTTATGTGAAACGCTTGGGACCAGAAGTATTTTGGATCATTTCAGATAACTGATCTGTCTTCTCACCCGTGTCCACTCCCTTAGTTCAGGTCCAGAAAGCGGGTAGCGGAAGCGCACTGGGGAAGCCTGAACAACGGACCGGAAGCTCTCCTGGACCGCGGGGAGAAGCCTGGAGAACGGAGCCGACGGTAGGCGGAAAAGGATACGTGAAACAATCTACTGACTTCCGGAGAGGTCAGATACCTCTTTCCTGTCCATCCTCAGTCATGAGTATCCCTTATCTGAACTTCCCTTATCTAAAAAAAAAAAATAGAAACTTGAGTATTAGGGATTTTTGGGTAAGGGTTACTCAGTCTGTACTAGTTTGTCCATCTTCGACACAGATCCCCAGTTCCTTGAGTAAAGCTTTAAAACTTTATACATCCAAAAACTGTTATACTAATTGGCAAACTAGAAGCTCGGGCTATAGGTATTTTGGATAAATGGCTTGAGTTATGAGCTTTGAAGGCAAAATATCCTCTTTAATTCTTTAGAATTTGAAACACTTAAATCCTAGTGTTGTATCAAATGCAGCGCTGTTTAAGGGAAGACATATAAAAGCTTTTTTTAAAAACCGAAGATGGCTAACCATCAGTCTCGAAAAGCAATTCAAATGAATTAATGCCAGAATTGGACAAAAGTCTTGGTATTTAAAGGGTTCTTTTATTTGTGCTCATTATAGAAATCCCAGCTGACCTGTGCTATGACCCCTTACTCCATTACGGAGTTATATTGCTAAACACAGAAAATAAATGGAACATTCTGCGCTATATGCATACGTCTAACTGTTTTGCTTGTTAAGCTCATATTCTCCGCCTGCCCCGGTCAAGGTTAATAACCACAAGTGTCCCTTAATGTTGGTGATAGCCGTACCTCCTTTTGATTTTGCTAAACATATCATATGACCTTTTAAAATGCAAATGTAGTATTTTCATGCTATTGAAAAACTGCCAAAATATATATATTTTTTTAAGAAAAATAAATAATACCCAACAATGAATCTAAAATACATAACTTGTTTCATTGTGTCCGCTAGATTTGAATGGGCTACCTCAATTTGGCATTATAACTGTATCTTATTGTTGATTAGGGCATAAGATTGTTTTTTTTTCTGATAATCTGGAAAGGTCATGCCAATTTACCTGGCGCCACCATGAATATTAGTTGTGGGCTTCAGGCATCATCTTCTTTCAGCGTCTTCTTTAAATACTACCATCAGGCTAGGTTTCCACTTGGGTTTTTGTCCTGCG
>VKOC01023798.1:0-30075 GCA_009364415.1 Spea multiplicata
CCCCTCTTCCTCCCTAACCCCCCTTCTCAGAATCTACCCCCCCCGGTCACTTACCTTCAACTCCTGTGTTGGAAGCGTGAGGCGTTTGTCTCGGGTGCCGGCGCTTCACTGCTGAGCGCCGGCGTATGACCGTCATATGCCGGCGCCCAGCGTGAAGCGCCGGCACCCGAGACAAACGCCTCCCCCTTCCAACACAGGAGTTGAAGCACTGAGGCAGGCGGCGGCCGCCAGCAGAGGAGTCCTGGATCTTCTGTCAGTCAGGGTGGCCCAAGAGTTGCCGAGCGGTCGTCTTCAGCAACTGCTCGGCACCTCTTGGGCCCCCCTGACTGGCAGAACTCCAGGGCCCGGTCGAGGTTGCGACCCCTGCGACCCCGGTAGTTCCGTCACTGCAAAACCATTATATAGTGACAAGAAAAAGGTCATTCTACCGATGCATCACTCAACTTCTACTGAACTTCAGCTGGTGAACAGCCACCCTTACATTATCTAGTATGATACCTTGATAAACTTGTGAATTCATTGTCCCACGATAACGGGACGCTGTCCAGGACCCCAGGCAGCAAAAGGAAACCTCAGCAAATCATGAACCTCCCTCCACCGTATGTCACCATTGGGATGACATTTTCATGTTGGTATGTGGTGCCCATTTTAAATTCCTAATCATTTTAACCTTAGTTTCATCAGTCCACAAAACATTTTCTCAGTAGCATTGTGGAGTGCCAAGGTGCTCTTTGGCAAATTTCAGGTGCGCAGCAACTTTTTTGCGTATAGTAGACTAATGAACAGAGATAACCAGTCAACCAGTTCCAATGATTCCTGCAAGCCTTTAGCTGTTACTCTAGGGTTCTTTTCTAACTTCCTTGAGCATTCTATGTTTTGCCCTTGTAGCCATTTTGGCTGGGCGCCCACTTCTAGGGAGAGAAGCCACACCACAAAATTGGTTCCATATATAAACTGATGGACTGATGAATATGTAAACTCTTCAGAGTTACTTTGTAACCCTTCCCAGCTTTATGCAAATCAACAATTTTTTACAACTGTTTTTTTAAGTAGCTCTAAAACCCCTTTTCATTAATTAGACATGTTTGCTAACTTCTGACTCCAATTAGCTTTTGTTGAATTCATTAGTCTACGGGTTCACATACTTTTTCTTCACACTGTAACTATGCTATTCCACATCTAGTGTCTAAGCACCCAAGCGCCACTGCATTGCTTACTTTTCTGTGCTTGTAGGTGGAGGAGATGAAGGAAGAGGTTCTTCTTCAGGTTGTTGGTCATTTTGGTCTTGTGTTGGCTTTTCTAGAATTTGTAAGGACTTTGCTGTTGATACAGTGGCAGATGCCTCTGGAATTCCAAAATCTGCATCTGTAATAAGCAAATCATTGCAAAGAGTTGCTATAAAGAAGAGTCATAAAGCGTTTGAACATTAAGCTTAAAAACTTTTGTACATTATTTGATCTGTACTCTATCTTCCTGCTGCAAACTCAAAACTCTCTCTCATTACTACTGGTAGACTGCTGGTAGAGTTTTTCATTTTTTTTAAAAACAATTACTACCTTAACATATGGACTGGTTAGTTTATTTTCTAAATGATCTCACCTTCTGGAAACACATCTGCAGCACAGTTAATCAGCCCTTCAACGACATTCACTACCAGGATTGGGCTAGCTGATGCCATATTCATCAATGAGGGTTCTCTGAGGGAAATAAAAATATTAGTATGAAAGGTAAAATGACCTTAGATAACATGAAAAGTAATACAGTAAACCCGACTGTTAAGAAGTAGCCAGTAACTTGAGTGGTAATGCAGGATAAGCCATGGGCTACTAACAAAGTAGCCTTATTGATATTAAGACATGTTTCATGTAAAACTAATTACAGTGACCCGAGTATCACCTGACATTAAAGCTTCACTCCATAAATCAACTGAATGCTTTTGTATGAGCTCTTACCCATCACTTTTGGCCCACAACAGGTTGGGACCAAGTACAATTGCAATGTTGCTGGGCGTCATCTTGTTTGTATCTTGGTGCTCTGCCAATTTTGCCAAAAATTTGATTAGATACCTAGAAAATAACAGGACGGAATTACCTGAATTCCAAACAGTCTATGCGGTATCTTGAGAAAGACTTAAACTATACAATGATTCTAGTTTTGGTATTTTGCTTTCAGTTTAAGGTTAGTGTTAGGGTTTGCCTGTAGTGAAGTTCTATGAAATGGTAGCAAGCTTATATTTTATGACTATACTAAAATGTTGCATGTCTTTGCATTAGTTTTAGGTCCTAGAGTTAGTCTGTATGTTTCCCTTTGTTTTCTTGTTTCATTCTTGCCACCTGGATCTGCCTAGGCACCTGTACAATCAGACCAGGCTTGGTATGGTTAAATGCCCACTACTGCATATCCCTCTGCATATTGGTCTCCCTCTCACAACATCAGAAGCCCCTGTGGGTCATTACAGAAAGACAGACTTGGAGAAGGCAGAGAAATGAGAAATAGTAAGAGAAGAAGAAAGAAAGGGAAGGACAGAAGAAAGTGAAAGAGGGATAGGGGAGAAAGATAAATGGCAATAGTATTTGATGATTACACATATGCTAATGACAGACTGTATAATACAACAGAAAATATGCTATTGTATTCCTGTGCATACCGGAGATTGTTAAAATTTCTAGGTGGTAGCTTCTTACAGACCTCTTTGTAGAATTCTATGCGTTTCTCAGGCTCTTTGGTGCTAAAGAAAACAAAGCAAAAAACAAATTAAGGATTCTAGAAATATTTCTGGTTAGTCTCTCAACTCAAATAACAGTTTATCTCTACTACCAAGCAGCCTTCATCCACTCATCAAAGAGTTCAGAGGTCATTAGAGGTTCAGGAAGCTCTCGCAGGTATGACTTCAGTGCACCTAGAATGAGTGAATAATACAGTTCATATGGTTCTTTATACCTCTATGCAAATTAAGGTCTAAATGATGGTAGAGAAGCAGCTAATTAGGACATAACATGAAATATAAATTACTCTATTGAGATATTTCCCATGACCAAAACAGGGATAATTCTACTACTGCTAGAAACTTCAATCAACAAAACAAAAAACCCCAAAAACAACTAAACAAAAGCCCAAAAACAACAAAACAAAAAGCCCCAAAACAAAACAGAACACATCACCAAAATGTAACACCTTAAGGACCAGGCTGTTTTTTTTATTATTTTTGTACCCTTTGTGACCAAGGCTGTTTTAAAACTTTTGCAGTGCTTGCGTTTAGTTATAATTTTCTCCTCTCCCACCGTATTGGCCTGATTATAGTCCGCACCGATTATAGGCCACATCCTTGGTGCTATTCTAGGAAAAGGCAGCAATATTAAATGCCTTTTTTCATCTGTATGTAACAAAGAAGAGCCACCACCTGCTGATTAGCAATTCAGCACTGCAGAAACCTTAAATCAATTGTGGGAATGGCTGACTCCAGATAAAGTTTTTAAACATTTAAGTAAACTTAAAGTAGACAAAGCTCCAGGGCCAGATGGGATATACCCAAGGATACTATGGGAAGTTAGTCAAGAAATAGCAAGACCACTGTTTTTGATTTTCAAAGATTCTTCCCTGTCGAGAATGGTACCAAAGGATTGGCGGATGTATAGATCAGGGTGTTGCTGTAGATGTTGTAGATGTTGTCTATTTAGATTTTGCATTTGACACTGTTCCAGCAGTTATTGTATAAGCTAGGACAAATAGGTCTTGGAGAAAATGCCTGTGTTCGGATTAGAAATTGGCTTAGTCACAGGGTGCAAAGAGTTGTTGTTAATGGTAAATTCTGAAGCTGAATCCAGTTCTCTTTAACTTATTTATGTATGATCTTGAAATAGATATTGGAAGTCACTTATCTGTGTTTGCTGTGTATAAAGTCTGATCAGGATGTAGCGTCTCTTCAGAATGATTTGGATAAACTAGGGGACTGTTCAAAAAAGTGGCAGATGAGATTTAATATAGATAAGTGTAAGGTAATGCAACTTACACTCTTAAGGGTGTTGCATTGGGAAAAGCAGAAAATGAGAAGGACTTAGGTATAACTGTAGACCACAGACAGTCAGTGGTTGCAAAAGCCAGTAAGGCATGCTTCCCAACTGTCTGATTTGGGCGGGACAGTCACGATTTTGGGTCTCTGTCCCTCTGTCCCATCTATCCCCACGTTTGTCACACTTTACAGAGGCAGAGGTAGAGTGAGGCAAGAGCGGTTCTCACCTCAGGTGCCCGATCAGCAGCTGCAGCCTGCAGGACTAGTTGGGAGATCACAATCTCCCTCTAGTCGGCTCAACATTAGGGAGCACGAGACCTCGCTTTACTGTAGTGATGAGTGAGCGGTAAAGCGAGGTCTGAAGTGACTGGCCTCGCGCTCCCTCCACAGGATGGAGGACGCAGGATGAAGAATGAAGGATGGTGGAAGAGGTAAGAGATGAGGAGAAAGGGGTGTAATGAATGTATATGTTTGTATGCTTGTGTGTGTGTAAGAGCAGTATAGGTATTTGTAAGCTGTGTGTAAGGGCAGTGTATGTGTGTGTAAGCACAATGCATGTGTATATGTGTGTAAGGGCAGTGTATGTGTATGTGTGTTTATGAGCAGGTGTGTGTGTAAGGGCAGTGTATGTGTATATGTGTGTGTGTTTAAGGGTATTGTAAGTGTATATGTATGTTTATGGCCAGTGTGTATGGAGAGGCAGTAAAGGCAGTGTATGTGTATATGTGTGTGTTTTTGAGCACCTGTGTGTATGGACAGGTGTGTGAGGGCAGTGTATGTATATGTGTGTGTGTGTAAGGACAGTGTATATGTATGTAAGGGTCCTGGGAGGGAGGCTAATATATATATATATAAATATGCCCAAGAGACATGAGAGATACATATTCATACCAGGAGAGCCTGCTGACATCACGGGAAACACCCCAATTTAAGGGAGAAATGGGCAGGGGAGTGGGATGTGTCAGGACCCCAACCCCCACCACCCAGTGGATTTGGGTGTCAAACCAGAGAACTGGGGATTCTCCCAGAGTCTCTGGGTTTCCAAGGTATGTACATATTTTGTATCTTTCTTTCTTCCAGGTAGCTCAGCATGCAGAACTCATCCTCAAAAATGCCTGATACATGTTAATTGGTTCATGTTAAGAAAACAATAATTTTTTGGGAGATTCATGGTTGCTGTGGACAATATATAGCTTGTGGGTGTTATTTTGATGTTTAGGTGTGAACTTTTTGTTCAACAGTGAAAATATGCTGTCTGGAAAACACTGTGCAATCATTGGAGATTCATTGTTACTGTATTATTTCTTTGCTTGTGACTCATTGTATTAATTTAAGAAAGATAAACTTGTGCTTGTGTTATTGGCCAAATGTATGCTGTCAGGAAATAAATACTTTTGTTTATTTACTCTGACATTTTATACTAGTTTGACCATGTCATTAAAAATCATAAAAGACAATTTTGTGATATCTGGCACCCTTGACCAGCCTGCCAAAGTGATTTCAATAAAGAAGAATGAAATGGATTGAGACAGTTTCAGTCCAGTATCACAAAATGAATAAAACACTAAATGCAGATTACTAGTGTTCATTTTCTAAAATTTAAATTATAATATCTTCTCTTTATACAGTAGAATAGCAGATAGTCTACCACTTATTTTAGATTTTCTGTGTCAAGTGGACAATAGTTTACCTGCCACAGCATGAGGTTCAGAAGTAAATTCAGCCAAGTCACTTGTGCCTGCACCCAGACTGGCCTTGAGCTTCTTCAGAACTGAGGCCCCAGCAGCTAATCGAAAGAGGCCCTGGTAGAAGAACAGGTTAGTGTCACATGCCTTCAAGGAAAGGTCACAATAAAATATTCCAAATTCTTTACTGACCCATAAGAGATAACAAATCTGAATGATTTGTTGACAAAACATAGAAAGAAAAACCCCTTCCCAAATAAGGTTGCTCAATTCAATAAAACCACCACCACCTTCACACAGCAATCACACACACACAAGAAAATATTTTTGAACGGACCTCTTCCTGCATTCCATGCGTCAGGAGCATTTTAACACAGGCAGATATGGGCACAGCAATCTCGCAGCCAAACCTAGACAGATGTGTCTCCAGTGGTACACCATAAACAGTAGCAGGTGTCTGCTCTCCTGGGGAGTGGGCTGTGAACAGAGAGGATGGGTGAAAGCGTGACTGAGGGTACACAGAGGAGAGTTGTTATACGATACAACAAAAGCAAATCATTAAGTCAGGCCTCACCAATTTACTCAGTCATAACATCTATCTTACAGAAAATGGTTTGTTTTACAAGTGAACCAGAAAATACATTAAGATCCTGGCGGGCCTGTATAATGTTAATTGTTTTTAATTTGAAGTTTTGTTGTTTTATATAGAACATGATAATGTTATAAATAATAAAATGATGTATCAGTAACAGTGTCTGTTTTTTTAATTGCTACAATATAATTGTTTTCCTACATCCAAGGTATAACAGCATATCTAGTTCTGCAAACACCGGTGCTTATGAGGGGATGAGTAGTTGATAGATGGTCCTTCAATATGTTTTTCTCTGTCAGTGAGGATATCAGTAATATAGATATCGGTTTTAAAAGGAGGTTAATGATCCAGCCATGGCTGACAGATGTTTTACCAATAGTCCGCCGCAATTATTTATGCAAAAGCATGCATCAAAAATGTGTGTTTATGTTGGCAATCATAGGTTGATTTTTCTGTTGAGTAAAGGTATCCAGGGATCTGGATGGAGCTGTATATGGAAAATACTGCTGGTGAAGCTAAACAAATCAATCCATAATTCTAGATGTTTATATGTGGACTAGAGATGGATATAATCTCCAGTGGTTCCACAGACCTTGTAGGATCTATTTGATGCCGAGGGGTAAATTCTATGAATGGGGTATTATGACTTTGTAGGATGCGTCTTGTATAAGAGAGCAAGTTGTACATTGTTTCATATTTTCCAATATTTCTGTTCATTGGGCCAACTCATCCTAGGTCTCTCTCCCACTGTACTGTAAAGGAGTTGAAATGTTGTCTGGGTTTCTGGGAGAATATAAAACACAAATGTTTGTAGAGTGTACGGTGGGGAAATAGCAACATTACATTACATTATATTTATTTATAAAGCGCCGGCCGATTCCGCAGACCTTTGTTACAAGATGTTGAATTCAGCCTGCCTGTGGAAGCTTACGCAGTTGTCTAATTTGTTGATAAGTGAACTCCATGGGTATAAATCTCTGATCCGAGTTATATCAGCTTGTAACCACGACCAACCATTGGACTAGTCTTAAATTGGGGGTTGTAAAAAGCAAGGCAAATTCAATGTGAGGCTGCGTTTGGCGACGTATGGACTTTCAACAGTCATAGGTAAGCTACAGTGCGTAGAGCTACAGTTAGAGATTGTGGATGATATGTATCCATAGTTTCATGTAGGAGGAGATCATCTGAGTTAGTCAACCACATCTTAGTGTGTTTTGTGTACTTTATGTTTACTAGGAAATGGGTGTGTAATGGAATGAGAATAATGTGGACTAAGCATAACAGCTGTGAACAATATTCATCTAAGTAAAGTTCTTAACTGATACAATGAGTTATAAAAATGCATCCAAAATGCATTATGCTTCATATTTTGACAATGTCTCCAGGGCTCCTTTTGTAAAGTGAGGTGAGATAGAAAGCAAAACTCTTAAGTAGCAGATGTGGGAAAGTTGCTACTTGATGTTGAAATTCATGATGAGAAGCTTCATTGAATGCATTGTATCCACATATTGGCAAAGAACAGAATGCCTTTTTCCTCTAATAGATGATCCAATGACTTGATGACATTTGTTAGAGGAATTTAGACCTTACGTGAGTATCTTAAATGATGGAGTCTTTGATACTGGGCAGGCCATCTCATCTGTTCAGGGTGAACAGCATACATGCTTTTTATTCTGACCTTTTGATTTTTGTAGCAATCATTAAGAAAGGTACCTGGGCCTGGAAAAATATAGGCATAAAGACAGAGGAGAGGAACGAAAGCAGGGTATAAAAAAGGAAAGTGTATGACAGACAAAAGATTTTGTAGGTGCCATAATTACAAAAACAAAAGTTGTTGGACCTATGCTGCAGGTCATAACTGATCAATGAGGGTGGGTTGAAAATAAACTCCACCTATACACAGTGGGAAAGTATAGGACAGGTTGGGGTGGCTTCAGGAAGAGTGGACATTGCAACAAGGAATGTCCAGACAAGGAGGCAAAAAGGGGCAAAGGAAGATGCACAATGTGCAGTTAAATACAGTATACTGTACAACATTGCTTATCCTGAAAGCTAGACTGAGCCATTTTACAGCTATTGTCTGCTTGATTTCTGTAGCTTTGATTGTGATCCATGTTGGTATAATAAGCAAGATAGCATCGCTTATGCTGGATATGTGACTCATCTGCACATGGACTAGACGTGGCGTGTTGCTACACATCTGGAGGATGATGAAAGAACTTTGAGTCATATGGTATAGTGCATTTCCATGCTACGGCTCTGAAAAATGCTGTAGTTTGTAGTGTATGAAAGTCGTGAGTATTTTACTTTTTAGCATGTTCACCATAGATCCGCAGCTAAGAATTCCAGCTTATTTCTGCCATTTATAACAATTGTTACTTGTCAGTGTTATTAAAAAATAGACAAGAGAATCAATCAGTAAATACTTCATAACAAAAAATGAAGAATCTTGCGTGAAAAGTTCTGCTTCTGCTTTGCTAAAAAGGAAAAAATTCTTATTTTGTGAAGCTCTTTTTGTGTTTATTAAGATGACAAAGTGTGCAAGTTCCTGCAGCAAGGGCCTGGACAAATTACCATATATTTGTAGAGGAAGCAGCCTTAGTCAGTGGTTTAGCCCCGGATGAAGAGAGACCCAGTGCAAGGTCAAGCTATATAGTAGTCAAAAACCTTCCTATCAGTCCCTGATGGAGTATCACCATTTCACGATGGTTGTAAATAGCATGGAAAGGCCCATTGTTTGTTCATGACCAGCTGTAGAGTTGTGTTGAAGGGCTGCAAAGCCTTTAAAAAGAAATGTCTTAAAAAAAGTCACTGTGGTCTTAAAGTGCTGTAAATTTGCTGTATAGATTAGAGTGGAGGTTTTGGTAGTGCTCTGCTGCCTAAGTAAACCTAGGTCTGGATGCTTAGAACCATGCCTGCTAGTTCTGGCACGGATACTTAAGTGCATAAAGCTTCCAATTCCTTTTGTGCAAAAGTGGAAAGTCTGTTGCTCTAAACCTGGTTGGATCTGTATTAGAGTGGTCTGAAATAACCCTGATTTCACTTTCAAATTAGGAGTAGATTTTTGGGGTCCATTTTGATGAAGAGATGTCTTCTCTGTCTACTTTTGCAAAAATGAATGCCCAAATCTGCTTAGAGCTCTTTGGTGTGTTACATCCTAAATATTGACCCTTTTTTTTTTGCTGTGATACCAACAGGAGAAAAGCACTCCAAAATAGATTTAATTCTTCTGGTTTTGGCAACACCTCATCTGCCATTTTTCAACTTGTATATGCTAAACTAAACTTCAATTCTCGTCATAGACTGCAGATATATATCTTTAAATATATTTCTATAAATACGGTATCTCATCCTGGCAGATCTGAGGCTGATGTCTGATGTATTTCTTTACTTTAATTTGGGTGGAAACCGCACCTATTGTAAGGTAATTGTGGCAGTCATATGAAAGAAATTCACAGATACGCTGTAAATCCACGATTTTAGGTTTCCATTTTTTAGCACTTGTAATTAAGTCATAGCATACAAGTAACAGGCTACTGCACAGTGTATCCTAGTGGCCAAAAGAGTTACAGCACATGGCAGTGCACAATCATACAAAAAACAGTTTCAATTGCATGGTCCAATGCAATTAAACTCCTGATGTAATATTTTTATATGGTTTACACAGACCAGCTAGAAAACCATAAGCACTTTTTTCTGCTTTGAGATATGTACAAATGTAAGCATACAGTCCCACACTGTAAGAATAACTGCCACGATATCTTCTTATAATTCGAGCGTTAAGTAGTTTAGAACTAACCTTTGTCTCCCTGTTAATAAACTCTGTGTATATAACTTTCTATATCTCTTAACTTAAATATCTCTATTTGAGACAGTTTATTCAACAACCATAGAAAACGTTTGCCATGATAAAAATAATAATGAAATTCACAATAAAAACAAAAGTATTATAATACATTATACACATAATATAATACACATTCTCCAGGAAATTTAGTTTTCTCCTTCAGAACTGCCCTTGGGGCATGATTACACTGATATGTTGATGGAGATTTTTCCTCTGTAATGGCACAAGAAAGCTAAAACTTGCTCTCAAGTTGGGGCACACTTTAGGACAAGCATTGAAGTTGCCGTCTGTTCTTGGTGGAGGATCTCATATTTGTTTTTAATGATATTTTACCCTTTGGGGGTCCTTTGGGGCTTCATCTTAAGTGGGATCAAATGGAAAAAATAGTGTGACATCACCTTATTTTATCCCAATAAATGATACCATCTCTGTGTGGACAATTATTACTTTATGCATATCTTTAAGCCCCTGGCCCATGTGAGTAAGAAACATAGGAATCTGCAAGGAACAGGTACATCTCAGGCAAATGTGCAGCAGTACCATGGGTTTGGGAAGCACTAAATTATTGGCACTAAGGTACACAGACTGAAAAGTTGTGTACACATTGTCAACCATACACAACGAGTCTGCAGTGCCATTACCTTAGACTTAGAGTTAGTAGAGGAAATGCACAAATATCCAAACAGTGTCTAATTGATTACAGCAGGCATTTGTGGTCTGACCCAGCTGACAAGCCCCTGAAACTACATTTAGTGAGCAGAAAGAAATGGTGTAAAAATGTGCCATTAACTCAATACAAACACCAGTGTTTATTTAATACATTCTATACAAAGGGGAAACAACATACATCTCTGGAGTATCAACTCAATGTTATCACAGATTTTCTACACAGACAACCCCCTACGCGTGAATAGTTATTACACCTCAAGAATGTCACCAGGTTCTTAGGCAAGGATTTTGTTGGCAATATTGCTTCCACTGCCTACAAACAGCAGCACCAGGGAATGCTGCAGGGTCTACTGTGAGTAACGCATGAGGAAGGACAGTAACCACTGCCTCTCTTGCTTTTCTCTGCAGCTGCAGGTGTGCTAGAGACTACGATACACAGCTAGAACATTCATAATAACATACAATGCAGTTTTAAGTTGTGAACGTGAAATAGTTTTTAAAAGATTTCTATGCAATGGCAGAAAACAGTGTTTCCTGATCTTCCAAAAAGCATCAAAACCCATATTTCTGTAATCTAGATGTATAGCTTTTGCTGGATTTCACTGCAGTTGCACATAACCTGCAGATTGGCTGCATGGCCGGCGTCCAATTACGGTACCTCTAGCCAAATATCTTAGGTTGTCTGCTTTTATTAAATATATAATTGTGTGGGTTCTTTGTTCACTAAAACAAAGAAACAGCAACTTCTAATACTGGCTCTGTAATTGCCAGAAATGCATAGAAATGATCATACAGATGCCCTTTCTTATTATCTATCATTTTTTTTTAATCCTACTTGTCCTGACAAAACCAATATATAATTGGCACGGGTACACAAAACATGAAAAATGAATCATTAATTTAGATCAAGGAGTCAATTGACCAATATCTTAACTATCCTTTTTGAAACTAGCATGCTCCCATACTGACCTGTCTGCTTCAAGGTGTCCCTGAGCTCTCCAAGTGCTTCTATCAGGTGTTGCAGAGACTTTTTATGATAGTCCGCCTGCAGTTCCAGGAGCTGTGAAAGATATACAGGTGACGATGGAAAGTAGTGGAGTCAGTAAAAAAATAAATATGATTTTAAGTCATCCTCAATGTTATGCATTATAACAGGACTGTCAGTTTGAAAGCTTGTAGTCTGGATAGGTGGATAAAAGCATCTTTATGATTGTGTACCTAATTTTCAACAGGCCTTATTGTGCCAAATATCTTCAACACAGATTTGAGTTATCTGATAACATTGCTTTTTGCAATCTATTTTATTCATTCTAAATATGTCAGATGGTGCCAGTGTGAATGATGTGAGCATTAATCTGTGTTTGACACATATTTCAATGCACAAGTATGTGTGTTCAGTGTGTATAGTTGCTCAACTCACCCTGATGAAGTATTTTTCATATTCATCCTCCTTGGTCATGAAGTGATAAAGGTCTGACAAATAATCATCCTGGAACCAAACCAGAGAGGGTATTAATACAAGACTTCTGTGCAAACTAACAAAGCTTAGGTATATCAACAACTACCATACCTGGGAACTCTCCGGGTTTGACCCGGATATTGCCGGGTGAGCACTGCTTCTCCAGGTCAAGACCCGAATTCTCCGGGTGAAGACCTAAATCCTCCGGGTCACGGGAGCGGCACCTTGACACGCCCCGCTCCCAGCCCATTTTCCTTTTTCCCCTGATGTCAGCGGGAACGCCCCCAACGTCAGCTGGAATGCCCACCGACGTCAGCGGGACCGCCCACTGGCCCTGCTGACATCAGTGTGCAGTCCTGGCCGCGTCCCGCAAGGGAAGGCTCTGGGTAGCCAGAGCCCAGAAGTTCCCAGGTATGACAAGTACATATACTGTTTTATTATCGTTATGATTATAGACATAACATATTGCATAATGTTATCGATCTATGATCGCTTTCGTTGCATAAATGGTGTTTGTGTCAAGGCATTAAGCAACACCGACATCGGCATCAGGCCCCCCGTGTGGTCTAGTTTTCAAAAATATAAAGTTTGATGAATTAAATTGCATTGGCCAGCATAAAATATACCTGAAATAGCACATGACAACAGAATGACCAGATTTGGAACAAAAAGGTTTTGAAATAGTGAAATGCTACTTGCCCAATAACTTGCAGGAAAAAAGCAACAAAAAAACATTAAAAAATTTAGTATTTCTATTATTTTATTAGCTTTTTTAAAAGATTAGTAAAAGATTAGAAAAAATTAGATGATATGATCTAAAAATAGTATCTGAAGAAGCCTTTTTGCCTGAAAAAACAATATATATAATGTGTGAGTACAATAAATGGAAGAGGAGAAAATTACAGCTAAACTTGCGCACCTCAAAAGTGTTAAAACAGCCTTGGTTACACCCCCCCCCAAAAAAAAACAGCCTGGTCCTTAAGGGGTTAAACATTCTTTTGACATTTTTATTACCATGATTATTATTTACTTTTAAGGTGCTCATATGTAAAGTTTTCCCATTGATTTCAATAGGACCTGCCACTAATCAGCTGCTTAAGCTGTCAAGAATCCTCCCACTGTTTTTATTGGAAGTACTGTCCTCCTACTGATTGACAGCATAAACATCCAATCAGTTGCAAGAAGTTTTGGATCCTGGAAGAAGAAGAAAGAAGATTTGTAGAATGGCTGTAAATGATGTGTCAGGTTATTGCTTTATCTCATTTACTGTACCCACACAAGTAATATATTGTTTTTTTTTTGCCTTTTTCCACATTATAGGGCAATAAGTACAAGTAGCATATTGCTATTTTAAACCATTTTTTCCAAATATGACCATTCTGCCTCCATGCCCTATTTGGGCCATCTTTGAAGCCTGCCAATTTAATTTTACCCCCTATCAAACTATATATTTGGTTGAAAACTAGACACCTGAGGGTATTTCAAATACAACATCCCTTCAGTACAGTGATACCACCCATGCATGGGTTTTTCAGGCCACATTTCGGAAGTGTGCATTTTTCAAATTTTCCATGGTGTAAATTCTGTCCCCATGTCCTATGGAGAAATTTGAAGCTAGTTAGTTCAATTTACCCCATCAGATCATTGATTTTTGAAAACTAGACACTTCAGGGTAATTTAAATGCTCGTATTTAAACTCTTTCCATGCACACATTTTTCTACCAGCCTTTATCAAAGTTTGCAGTAACATTTTTTGTGTGTTTTTTTCCCACACACATTCTACATTAGCTATGAATTTATAGCTCCTGGTATATACCACGGCCAAACACCATAATATGTGTTCAGCAACATCTGCTGAGTACAGTGATAAAACCCATGCATGGGTTTGTCGAGTTATTGGGGAAGGTAAAAGGCCACCTTTGCGAGGTGTGCATTTTTGGGGAGAATTTAGACATCTGGACAGTCTGTGTCCATATCCTTTTTGGGGATATCTTTGAACCTGGCTAATTCGATTTACCCCATCAAATCATACATTTTTAAAACTAGACACCCTATGGGCGTTTAAAATGCCAGTATTTGAACTCATACCATGGGAGACTTCATGTGAAGATATAGAGCTAATTTTAGGACTTGCTCACAAAATACCCTTTTTAATATATATATATATATATATTTGGACTTTGCATTTTGTTGGAACTCAATGGTTCCCCTGATGGTAATATGATTAGTAAGCTGGGCTCCATTGACCTGCATGGTTAGATACAGTACCTGTATTCAACCTGCAGAGGGAGCCCAGAGTTCATAGGAGGGTCTGGAGAGACTGTAATCAGCAAAAATATTTTTACTGCGCAAATATTTATTTTTAGATGACATATTTCAGTGTACTGATGTTATTCTTTGGTTTCAGATTTGAGAAATTTCAATAGTATTATTCAATACAGGTGTTAGAAATGTCTTCAATCTGAGTAATTTGCCATATTTTTTCATCAATGCTTTGCTTGGGATTCTTTTGTGCAAGCTATATGTAGCTGCAGAAAAAATCCACTAAAACGTATGCATAGGGTTTTTTTTTGTTTTGTGCAAAAGTGGAAACGTGCTCATCACTGTTTCCAAACTTGACAGTTCCATAGTTTGTCCGAGTCTCTTGCTTAATTGGGGCTGCTTACCATCCCACCAGTTCGAAATACAAAACTATGTTTTTCTGGAAAGTGGACAACCCACAACTCTTAAGAGCATTTGGATAGTCGTCTGTACACAAAATTCATTTTTTAACCCCTTCTTCACTTGGACTCAAACCTGGAAATGTTTTCAATCATGATATAGATATAAGGATATTTATGTGAAAATAAACATAAACATAAAAGTTCTAATTTGTAATAGGAAGGCATCTCACAGGTTGGGGGTACATGTTGTGGCCCAAACTATTTTTCCTGCATGCTGACCAGCTGATCTTACCATAAATGATTTGGTAACATGCAATTAGCTTAAATGTGAAGCTATAATATCCGAGACTTCATCTGCCTTGGGTGCAGACTTATCATGTTCCATGTCATTATGGCATAAAGCCCACTGTTTACGACAGCATGCAATGACATGAAGAATGGAAGGAGGCAACGCACACTATGCTGTGGTTATGAGTCAACGTAGCTTTGAGCAGATAGTAATTGTATTTTGGATTTGTGCCATGGTGCACAATCTTTGTGCTGAATCTCTTTCTAGTAAGTATACATTTGTGGGGTGATCCGCTATTGCATGAAAACTCTACGAAGCTTGGGAAACACAGGCTTTGATCACACCAAGCTCTTCCTGGAAAGTTATGTAATACAGGGCATGTGTATGTATGACTTAAAAGACATAGAAATGTCCAATCTAATAGACAACATGTTTACATATAAATACTGATTAAAGGATTGGTTACACATAAATCTATATGATGTCAACAAACCTTGCTTTGTTCAAGTCGTCTTCTTAGCTCTTCCTCCTCCTCCTTAAGACTTTCCAGTTTGGCTGGTGTCCCTGTGCTGACACCTCCTTGCCCCCCAGAAATATTCTTCTGTGCCTGAGATAATCTATAAGCAAAAGAGTTTCTGTACTTTGCTCATAGTTATGTGTAACTATATGCACATATAACACAGTGCACATATCTACACATGTAACATGTACATGTTACATGTAACTGTGTACATGTAACTGTGTGTACTGATATATTCTTAATATACAGGGTCATCTGTACACCTATGCACATTTTGCACAAAAAAGTTTTGATATGCATCATTCCTACAAAATTGTATCCTACAAATATTTAGTGCTTTCCAGTATATATCCCTGTAAAACACATCTATACAGACCTACCAAAAAGCACTCAGTTTGCATATAATAGAATATCACATATCAATACTGACATATACATAGCACTGCATGTACCTGTATACATAAGAGGAAGATGTTGTGTAATGCAGTTGTTAGATGAAGTTGTATATTTATTTTGTGAATACTTTTTATATATCACATATATATATATATATATATACTATATATATATATATATATATAATATATATATATATATAAAATATATCTATAATTACCTGTTCCTTATAATGTTCCAGTCTGTAATCAGCTTCTGGAGTTGTTTCCTGTGTTTTAGGATACCAGGTAATTCATCCTGAGAGAAGAGATTGGGCAATATATGTTAACTTTGGAGGAAAAGCTTTTTGTCAGGGAGTACTTTATTGTGCTGTAGTTTTGGGGTACTATATATGAAGATGAAGAATTGTAATATCAGAAGACAACAGTTGTAGGGAGTTTTTAAAATGTCAGTATCTTGGTCTCTGTTGAGTCATGGTCAACTGCCAACATTTAACGAGACCGAAAAAATAGTATTAGGCAGAAATGGTAAAACAAGTGATAAGAGGAATATTTATGGAATGTAAATGGAAGTAGTAGATAAAATGTGAAAGAAAAGTTACAGTACCTCACTAAGTCTGTTTAAGGGCTGTATTACATCTCGCTCCATGATCATTTCAAATTCTACCAGGTCTTGAGCCAAGGAGTTCTCCACACAGCAGCTCATTTCCAGTGTTCTCCTATAAGAGACTTTATATTGGGTTGCTATAATTCACTTTATTGTCCATGTGATGGTCTAGGTTTCCAACAGTGTTTAATTTGATTTTTTAATTTGTTTAGCTCAATTATTTATTTTGTCTTTCTTTACTCGAGTATGGTGCCAGTTTTTACAAGAGAACCTTTATAGACAGGGGTGGTACTAGGCCCAGTCCCACCCCGGGCAAAAATACCCCTCATATCTATAATTTTAAAGCCTAGCAGCATCAACAGTAAAGATGTTATACAGAGTAAGTCGCAGAGAAATTATTTCTTATGCAGGGGCAGCTGAGCAAGGTAAATAATTGATCTGCCCCTTCACTGATTCTTATCCTGTACACTGACACCCAGACACACTGATTATAACAGAGATAGACATGTACATGGTTCATGACAGACTTTTTCGCAGTCGCTGGACTTTTTTTAAAAATAAAACAATACAAAATATTGCCCCTGGGTTACAAAATGTATTTGAGTGAATCATCTTATCATCTTATGCCCCATAAAAGCAATAGTAATGGATGAACTATGAAAATACACACATATACACTGCCCTTACAAAAGCCTGCCCATACACACGCAAGCCTGCCTATACCCACGTACACACGTGATTCCCGTAGTAGGAGATTAAGTGCTCCCTTGCAGTGCATGCAGCTTCAGTGCAGAGCAACGAGATATGACATCATATCCAAGTATTGGGCATCAATGGTCAAAGTGAGGGGGCACAGAATCAGCCGTCTGTATGAACACTCCCTTCATTTTGGTCTGGTTAAAAGGAAATCTATGATCTCTCCAAAGAGCCCTGCTCCTCAAACAGTGGGCGCATCCATGATTAAGGCATCCCAGATAGCTGTCTTGGAACCTGGTACTAAGACAGGGCCCTGTGTATAGACTTTTCATGGTTGAGATCATTTAGAAGGGGTTGATTTATTGAGTTAAGGGTTCTATTGTACAATTTTTAAGGGATAAGTAAGAGGAAACAACATGATCATGATGGTGAGGTTAGTAATCCATATTTAAGTAAGAAGTTATTTGTCATTTTCTAGAATAAATCACCTTATATTTGCTCACCTTAGGCTTGACTCACAGTCAATCTCTTTTATACAATCAGCCATTGCCATAGAGAGAGACATTAGCGCAAGCTTTTTCTGCAGAAGAGAGACAAACATAGCCATTATTAATGGGTGCAGTGTTTTCTGCATTACGTTATATTTTCTCTTATATCACAGCCACACTGTTCTGATGGACCATAAAACTCACCAGCCGTTTCTCTATGTCAGAGCCAATGGGGCTCTGCATACAACTAGCAAGACGTTTTCCAACAAGATGAGCCACTTTTTTCACTGGTTCTACCTGCTGGTCTGCCTGGAAGGCATAAAAGGGAGATTGAGGCATTAAGATGATGGCGTTACTTCTTTTAATACCCAATGGAACACAGGAACAATTATAAATGTATAAGTAGTAATATTACACAATGGCCTTTCTCTTGAACGTGAAAACATATTTGCTTCAGTTCCTCTCTTCGTCTAGGATAACAGGAACTTTTACAAAATCTAGTTCCAAAGATGTCACATATTGCATGTATTACTCATTGACACATCAAACATATATATATATATATATATATATATATATATATATATATAGTAGCAGAATCTGATTATTTGTTGTTCTGTGTGTGATAATGTGTTGTTCTGTTAATATACACCTGTTATTGAATTACTGTTATAATGTATTATTATAGCCCTGTTTGCAGTTGTGCCCTATAGCCATCCTGGTACTACTGTGTGTTTCCCTGATCCCTAATATGTTCCTCTATTTAAATAGTAGGCACCTTTCTGGTTGGGACTGAAGGGACCCTTGCCTATCGCATTCTCTGCTTAATTGGTCATAGATAATAACAATTGAACCGATTCCCAGTAGAGCACAATTTTTTCCAGAAATTGGAACACTACCCACCTTAATAACTTTATTAACAAGTAAAAAATAGTTCTAAAAGTATTCGTATTGTGGGAGAAACTAATTTAAACTGCTACATTACTGAATGCATATGGAGTCTGACAAACAGCCCTATTTTCTAGCAATATGCTCCCGATTTTATTATCCTTTTTATAAATTCTGTAAACAGGATGCAAGTAAGAGGTGGAAACTCTAACTGTTTTACATAAAATTAACCTAGTAATGGGACTGTGCAATGCGGAAGTAAGCTTCATCTGATATATTGTCAACATGAGTGAAATGCTTGCACTAGTATGCGGTTACATAAATGTGTCAAAGTATATATAACTATAAACATATGTAAGAAAATAAACCTTATAAGTTTGAGTCCAATGCAAAGGTGTGCTGAGTGGTTTTTCCAAGATAACTCTCACACAATAATGATAATAATAATAATAAGAGAAATCTAACATTAAAAGCTGTTATTAGAGTATATGTGTGTGTTTTTTAGAATCTTCTAAATAACTCAAACACTGGTTACTCCATCTGCCATGCACTTAACCTCTTTTTTAATAGACAAGATGTAAGTGTGGTACTGTAATGAACAAAGTTAATCAGAGACCAATTGGTGAGTAACAGATATAGGAAACAGAAACAAAAAGCAATTTCAACATAAACTGAGAGTATGCCCTCATATCCGCATAAATGCCTAGGCCATTTTTGATTGATTGGTGTTTGCATCCCCGTGGCAGCTCTGTCATTGGGGCTCCAGCATACAGGAACACACACAGAGTGATCACACATTTCTAAATATCAGTTTTTAAGTTCCGGCAAGGCATGTCTATAACATCAACAGCAGACAATTACATTTGCAAAAACAACCACAGAACTTTCCTCTGGTAACATGAACAGCGCAGCACCCTTAGCATAGGGCTTTCAACGTCACACAACCGTTACATACAGGCAGAGCTGATACAATCTTTCACTAACCTTGTCTAACAGCCATATGATACAACTGGCTACGATACAGCTGTGCTCTTACACCACAGATATTACTCCAGAGATAACTTTAACTGCCAAATATATCTATTTTTTCACTCTGTGCTTAATAGGTCACTTAACTGATAAGTTGGTCATTACTAAGTTTTTTCCTACATTGGCAAGCAAGCACATGCAGAAGGGGGAGTGCTAGAGACACAAGTTGCCTCTTGCCATAAAACCCTAATGTCTTTTCATATGATCAGCTGCAAGTGCTGTGGTAGTGTTACGTGGCTAAGTGCTTCACAAGGCCGGAAGTGGCAGACCGATGGTACTCGCCTAGGACCAGCCCTGTGCATGTTCTATTATCCTGCTCCCTTGTATGTATTAATTCTCATGCCTCAATGAGTGTGTCTATTTTCCGTTCACTCTCAGCCTCATACCTTTATATCCAAGATCTAACCCTCGTCTCACCTAAATGTTTCTACCGTTGCAAAGTGTCCAAAACATTGTCTCATGTTTCTTAAAATCAGCACTTTGTCTGTCACTAGGTTGAACAACCCTAGTTTGAAATTAAACAAGACCAGTTTTCAAGGGGATGTGAAAACTTGTATTGGTGCTAAAATCAGGAGATTTGCCACCATTGTGGTGACTTTGTAAGCACAATATTATGTTTATCAAAATAGGCATTATGTGTGTGTGTGGGGGTATGACATGATAACGGTGACATGTAATGTAGGCAGAGCATCATATGATGTCACAACTCCACCTACTCACAATCGTAAAAATGGTGACAAATATGAGATATGTATACATTTTTAAACTTTTTTTATTACCTGCAGCAAATCCTCAGTCAGCATGTCTGTTACATCCTGGGACCTGAGGTAGGAGAAGAAAGATGAAAAAGGTGAGACTGGGAAAACTGGAAAGTTGAAAGAAAGCACTGCATTAAAAGAGACCAGTAATAGACTAGAAGACCCAAAAAAGTATAGACAGTGAGGAAAACAATTTAACTAAGGTGTTGACAACCTGTAACGTGAACTGTAACTCACATTGAAGATATATAGAAACATAGAAAGTGACGGCAGATAAGAACCAGTAGGCCCATTCAGTCTGCCCAACATCTGAGTAATTTCCTTTAGTACTTGCCCCTATCCTATGTCTAGCTTGGCCTTATGCCTATCCCATGCTTGCCTAAATGCCTTCACTGTATTAACATCTACCATTTCTGCTGGAAAGCTATTCCATGCGTCCACTACCCTTTCCGTAAAGTAATATTTTCTGATGTTACCATTAAACCTTTGTTTATGGTTATGTCCTCTTATTGTGGTAGTATTTCTCCTTTTAAATAAACTATCATCTTTATAGTCCAAAGCTGGAGTGATATGATTAGCTATCTTATCCTGATGAAGATGTGGGTGGAAATGATATGTGGGATATTAGCTGTGTAAACAAGAGGGACTAAATACAGCATGAGATGGAATTAAGCAAAAGTACAAAGTACAAAACTTACCAAAATAAAGAGTGAAATATACTGAATATATTACAGATAATGTCACGCTGGATTTATGCAGTGTATGGCTGTATACAGTAAATGACAATGAAATATCAGAGGGGTTTATTCAGTGAGAGTTTGCAGGACAGTTGAAGATTTAACTTTTGACTTTGCTAAGCATTACAAGGAGCCAAGCCTGGCATATTCCTCCATCAATAACTTGCCTTGCCATAGTGAATGCAAAAGCAAAAATAGCCAAAAAGTTAAAATGAATAACTAGAAAGAAGCATTGGGTAAGTTATGGGTAAGCCCAAGCTATAAGGGTAATTCTAAAAGTTTGTTGTGGGTCTCCACTTTTTTTTAGTTAGGGGGCTAGTGGCAACTTCGTTGATGATACAGAGAAAACAGAAGGATAAAGAATTGAATGAAACAGAGGATCAAAGCAGCGGATCGATTTTTTAGGATTCAGAACAAAAAATAAGAAAGAGAATCTTAAACAAAAATAGAATGCAATAAAAGGAAATATGTGAAACAAAATGTGAAAAGTTGAATGCAAAACAAGGAAGTGTGTGAGAGGAACAAAATAAATGGCAAAAGGGCAGAGAGAAAGTAAGAGAAATATAAGGAAGGGTGGCAGACAGGGGTGGAGAAAGTACTTCTTAATGTAAAATAAATAAATGAATGCAGCTAAATCAGCCACTGATCACAGATAAAACCTTTAACCCTCTAGTTCTGAAGCATCATCCTATTAGTTGGTATTGCAGACAAAAGATTAAACGTGCAACTGAAATCTAGCAACATCAACGGATAGAGAGACTTGTGTTAAGAATGGATATAAAATCCCATTGTTTTTCTGCGAAAAAGGCAGCTGTCATCAGCACAGCTTATTTTGGAGCCCAGCAAGTACAAGGAAAGGTGCCACTGGAGTGGCTGGCTACCAAAGGGCGAAGGAAGCGGTGGCAATGGGGCTGTTATGGGAAGCTAGAGAACTTAAACCCAGGAAAAAAAAGAAACTTCATAAAACGAATTTGTTATCGCAGAATGTGGTATTAGTAAGGCTTACCAGCACCTTCCTCCTCGTGATCCTCAGGAAGGGACAACAAGCACAGCCAAGTGGGGAAAAGCTCCAGTAAGGAAAGTCTAAAGAACATTCTAAGACAGCCAATGTAATGTTACCAGAGGACTATATGTGTGAATAGTGATATTTACCCAGTGCTGCTATAAATGGGGTTAATAACAGGGATAATAATCAGCTTGTTCAAATATGAACTATCTGGGGAAAGTGACTTTAATTCCAACAAATCACTTGAAATAAATTACATATAATGATAGAAAATGAAAAATAGATTTCACTATGACCTCACATAAACACAAGTAGTTCAGCTGATTTCACAGACCCACTTGTGCCTTATTGAAGAACTGCAAGCCTTAAAAGGCCCTTCATTATAACCAATTAATTTAGTTATGCTAAAAGCTATGATGCTGACAGTTTCCTCCAGAGTGCGCATGGAGGGGTTCTTTTAACAAATGTACAAGAGGTAGATTTGACTCCTACTAAAAGAAACAGAACAATTCATTTTGCATAACGCATTTTGCTCTTTCTTAATGAGGTCATTTCTTTGCGATAGGATTTACTAGGTAACTGGGCTATATTCCTTATTTAAATGGTTAGCTGTGGATGTGCATTTTGGGGAATAATTGGAACTTGCATTTAAACCGTTTTCCTTCTATACAGGGTTGAAATATCTCATGCATGGTGGTAGAGACAGGCACAGTTCTATTGTATTCTACATACACAAGCACAGCTAACACAGGAAACTCTGTTGGTTGGGCAATCCTGCATGTCCTGACACTTATTTTGAGATGTGGAGACTATCACACCCCCAACGTATTAAGGCAAATCAGAATTCAAGATGCCTTAGTGCAGGAGACTTGGCGATAACTAGGAGTGCCCACAGGTAGTGACAGGCAAAGGGCGTGTTTGGCACAGCCTCAACAGTGAAATGGAAGAGGCACCCGATGAACTTTAATCATTACTTATGTTCTACATTGAATCTGCTATGACACACAACTTCGATCAACAACAAAACGTTTTATTTTTACGCAAAGTTATTTTCGCTTATTTTGATTATTGCAGGCAAACAAAAGTTGGTCTGTGTAATAATAGCATTCATGTGTGACTTCATAACACTGTGTATAAAACACACTTTGTATGTTAGCATGCATGTCTGTTTGTGAGACTTAACTAACATGGCGACTAATTTTGAAAGTAGTGAATGTCTTCGAGTGTTTGTGTAAGAATATCAGAAAAATGTACGCAGATTACTCTGTACTTTGACCTCATAAACTTAACACAATTATTCAAGGTTAAAGGTAGCTGAGAATCTACTGAGGAGCATTGTTCTTTACAAATGTAATATTGGTCTGCGCAAAGCATTTACATGAAGAATCTAACAAAGAGCTCAAAAGAATCAAAAGGCCTACTTACAGCAACCTTTGTAATAGGGCTGTGCATCTCTACCTATCCAGTTCAATACAAACATCTATATGTACATCATTTTACTGAACATAACAGTATACAATCAGCAAATTAAGTTTAAGTGGCTCTAAACAATTAACTGAAGTGGTTACGTGTAATAAGCCAACTTATTAGTTATAAGAAATTGGAATCATAGGCAGGATGGCTGTAGTTGTCGCAGGAAATGCAGATCTACTGCTTCTCTGTCATTGGTGGTCTAGTACAAAAGAACTTTAATATCTATGTCTATCATGACATGCCTCTTGACGGCTGTTTCTTGACTGACCGAGGGCCTTGACATATATAATATGCAAGCATCTTCATTCATGGGGAATATGGTCTGGACCTCCCATGCAACCAAAAGAGGTGTTGAAAACAGTGTAAGGTAGAGGTAATATGCATGAGGCCTGAAAGAATTACTAACAAGGTCGTCCACCTTTATGAATTATAAAAATGTAGGGACGCATGGTGCCGGTGCATAGGGAAAGGGCTGAATTGCATGTACATATTTAATAAAGCAGCAAGGATTTAAAGGAGAGACGTTCAGTAATGGGAATATCTATAGCGAGCATCCCTGTAGAACAGAGGAGTTAGAAGCTATGAAGTGCAACGAAACCTAATAAATTGATTTTAAACACTAAGTTTATAGCGTGCATTGAACTATGGTTAATTTGTAAGGGAGGATAATATGACTACCTTATAGAGGCAGAAAGCAGCTTTTTTTTCCAATTTTGCAATGAGTTACGTAAGAAGTTAAATGTCTCAACAGTAGAAGGTCCTATATGTAACATGTATATCGTGATTGCAGCGCATCTGAATGCAGAGCACTCTCAGGAGTTTATAACGCTTTCAAACTGTAAACTAAAACTGTGTTCAGAAGCAACGGAAAGAGATGTCCTATTTCTTACAAGGTTTACAAGCTGTTTAAATCTAGTGGCTGTAGTTATAGAAGTAAGTTCCCTCTAATATCAAGCAGCAATGTGATAGACTAGGGCATTATGTGAATGCTGAATGGAGCGTTGTTACTACACATGTTAGAGTGAGTGGCTGTACTCACCTTCCTGGACCATAGTTGGCCAGCTGTCTCATTTTGTTGAGGTGCCTTTGAATCATGTTGCAGGTGTCACTAGCCTTGCGCTCTTCTTGTCTCTGCTGTTTCTCTGAGCCAGTGGGTGAGGCTGTCTCCTCCTCCTTTCGTAGTCTGCGGAAGGACTGCTTTTCTTCACACACTGGATTTTTCTCTTCTCAAACACTTTTTTTTTGTTTGTTCTTTTAATTTCGCACAGCCGTTATAAACAGTTTATCTCAAGCTATCACAAAATGTGTTATAGTTTTAGCTGGTGTGTAATAATAGTATGTGCCATACAGTCAATTTCATTCAAAGTTTCCCTGTTTCCCCTTGACTTTGATTATTAGTCTTGTAAGACTCTTTAATGTAAAGAGTTAAAGTTGCTTGGTATTTCTTTCATTATTTTTGCCCGGTAGCTTTGTGCACTTTACCTGTCTCGTGCGCATTATCTGAATGCCTCTATTTAGGGAACTTCACATATTATGTGCCTGATACTTTGTAAACTTTCAGACGTGTGTGGTCACATGTCTGTTATACTTTCTGTTCTGTTTCTGCTTATGATTAACCATCATAAAGAGGAAATATTGTTAACTGAACGCATACAGGAAGGCAGTACTGGCACAAAGTCACAAAAACCCTAACCCATTATGTCCGCAGATACATGGAGGTTCATACATTAATTGCAGCGTGTGCTGCCTTATTCTTTGAGTTGATACCTATGCCCCACATAGTCATCTTTGGACAGGCGGGAATGCAGTAGGGTCACATTATGTGTTGTGCGCAACCAGAGTTTAAAAAATGTTCCTGAATAGTTAAGGGGTTAGGCAGTATATATGTATGTATGTTAAGAGTGAGTGTGTGTATATACTGTGTTAGCATGAATGTGTATGTGGACATGTGTATTAGAGTGAGTGTGTGTTAGCATGAGTGTGTAAAGCATGAGAGTAAATGTGTAAGTGTTTGTGTGTGCATATTTTAATTATGGGGAAATAACTTGTGCAAATGGAATTTGATTGTGCTATATAAAACAATAAATAATAATAATGATAATAATTGACACAAAAAAATGATTTGGACTATTTTGATTTTTGCTTTTGTTCCATTAATTTTTGGAAAACTAATATGTTTTCTGCCCTTTTCAAAGAGGTTTTTGTGATTGGAGGAATAGAGGAGAGTCTGTCCCTGTGGCGCATGCCATGGCTCTGCTCTTTTGCGGAAGTATTCCAAGGAGCCAGAATAATGCAGGCAGATTAGCAGCGAAAGGGAGGCAGTTGGCATACTGGGCTGGTATGGACACCATTAGGAGGACCTGGGGCAAAGCACCTTAATTGTGTTCACCACTAGGCAGTCCCTTGCTATATTCTACTCGGACTGAAATCAACTGGACTGTTAATGGCGTGGAGGGGCAGCTACGGCCAGGCTTTATGTGTTATATTTTTGTTATTACCAACAATATTAAGCAGCAGTTTCTTACACTCCAAGCAGAGGTGACCCTACTATGTAAATTTGATTAAGCTGCTGCTTAGGGGCCCCCATTGGTCTAAGTACCCCATTCAGAGGATATGGGTAATGTAAGACAAAAATTCCACAAAAAAATTACATCACTGTATTGCAACTTTTTAAACATGAGATCAGAATTGCGTTGCTTAGTTTGTATAGAATTACTCTTATAACGTGTTTGACATGTGTGATAACTCTAAACTTCCTCAGTGTCCCCGAAAACCTAGTGCCGCTCCTAAAACCAAGTCAGGAATGGATGTGGCCCATTAACATATTGTTGAGGCAGAAATGCACAGCTTGCACAGAAAGAATTGGTTAAATGCAATGAGCACTTGCACAAACCTATATTTGCAGACTGAGGCAGACTTGCAGCGGAGAGGCTTATGTTGCTAAATAAGCCACATTTCCTGGTGGTTTCCTTGATTTGTGGTTCCCGCATGTATATTCTATACAATGACCTGACATGTTTAAAATCTCAAATACAGATCCATGTGTCCTAATAAAATGAATTATACATCTAGAATTTATTCTCTGGTTGTACCTAAACCTGGCGATACCTCCAGCAATTTAGTGAATCCTCTCACTGTCAAATATCTTTTTTAATGGATATTTGCATTATGGTAACCAACATAGTAACCAAGACATGCCATTATATATATATATATATTATATTTATATTATATATATATATATATTATATATATATATATACACACACACACACACACACACATATGGACAAGGATTCTTGCAGATGCTATACCTAAATTTTAGTTCCCATAACAGTAGTGAGTAAATAGTTAAAAAATATATTTATTTACTATATATGGAGTATAAGGACAAAAATAATGAGACACCTGACCATCACACTAAATACATAGATGTTAAAATGTAGTCGGTCCCCTTTTGCAATAACAGTTTCCACTCTTCTGGGAAGGCTTTCCACAAGATTTTGGAGTGCTTCTCTGGGAATATTTGCTCATTCATCCAGTAGAGCATTTGTGAGGTCAGGCACTGATGTTGGATGAGAAGGCCTGGCTCACAATCTGCATTCTAGCTCATCCCAAAGGTCTTCAACGGGGTTGAGGTCAGGCGTCTGTGTGGGCTAGTCAAGTTCTTCCTTACCGAACACATCCAACCATGTCTTTATGAACCTTGCTTTGTGAACTGGGGCACAGTCATGCTGGAATAGAAAAAGGAAACGTAGGAAGCATAGCATTGCCCAAAATGTCTTGGTATGTCTTGATATTTAACATTTTTTTGTATAAACCTGTGTTGTGTTTGATATCCATGAGAGCATCTATGAGTATTTTTGTGTATTGTTTGCAGAAAAGATCAAAACGTTAAACATTAAAGACATTTTTTCACAGACTTCTTTGCTCATATTTACCAAGGGGGCAATATTTGTGAAGGGTATTGTGTATTAGACATGTGCACAGCAAGCAAAATAAATTCAGAGGAAATTTTTGGGCAACTAATTTTGTTTCCTGCTCGTTCGTTTCAGACTAAATTCGGAGGTCTTTTTTTTTTTTTTGGAACGACATTCCTGACACCTTCTGGACTCACCTTTGATGATAGATTTTAAAGGATGGTCAAGTGGTCCAGCAGCAGTAGTAGTAGAGCACTGGGCCTTGGCAGGCAGACACTGGTACATCATGGGCACATGCACTCGTGGAGCAGGAGTGGATTTCTGGATTTCACCTCATAGAAATGTTTTTAAAAAAGGTTCCCCCCCCCAAAGTTAAGATGGTCAAATAAGAGCAGCAGCAGAGCACTGGACAGGCAGACACTGGCATATGATAGGCACATGCAGCCCCATGGAGCAGGACTGGATTTCCCCAATAATCAGTGGCGTCGCTACAGGGGGCAAGGGGGGACAATTGTCCCTCCTATGTTAATCCTTGCCGCCCCTGTTGCCCCCCTGCCGAATTTGGAATAAAGTCGCAATGCGACTTTAAATCCCATCTTTTTTTTTTTTAATGCGGAGGAGAGAGAAGGTGCGGCCCGCGTAACATCGGCAGCCAGGGCAACCGATCTTACGCAGGCCGTACCTCGAGCCCTGCTACTTACCTGTGGGAGGGTCTTCTGTACTGTATACAGGAAGCGGAAGCCAGCAGAGAACGCAGAGGGAGGCCGCGCCCCCTGCTGAAGTCTGTGAGCGGCATCGAGGAGCTGCAGTGCAGGTAAGGGGGTTGGGGAGGGTGTTTGAATGAGTGTGTGTGATTGAGGGAATGAATCTGTGAATGAATGATTATATGAATGAATGAGTGTGTGTGTGTGATAGCATGGACGTGTAAGTGCTGGAAACCTAGGCATGATGGGACTGTGATTGCTGTTAGCAATCACACTCCTATCATGCCAAGTCAGCCAGTACATGCTGAAACCTAGCTAGCTGCCCCCTTGTGTATTAATGCTGCCAGCAATGGGGTCTGCACATCACTTACAGCCACCCTGTACACAGTCCCATCATGTCTAGGTTCCAGCATTTACTGGTTGGATGTGTAAGTGCTGGAACCTAGGCATAATGGGACTTTGATTGCTGTTAGCAATCACACTCCTATCATGCCAAGTCAGCCAGTACATGCTGAAACCTAGCACTATGGGGTCCCATCATGCTTAGGTTCACAGCAACCTGTGATCTATGACTGTAATTTAGGGGTTTTAAACATACCTTTTAATGACGTGTTTTTATGTGAATTCCAATTGATCTATACCTGCAAAGCTGGCTTTTTGCGTTATTCTGTAGAGCCATCTCTATATATTTCCATACATTATTTATGCATACCTGCAAATACAGCGTTTGTATGTCTTATTCGGTTGATTAATACCTGCAATGCTGTTTCCATGTATTTATTTGATCTATACCTGCAATGCTACGTTTCATATACTATTGTATACCTGCAAATACAGGATTTGTATGTCTGATTCTGTTTATTTGATATATACCTTCAGTGCTGAGATCACAAGTGAATATCAGTTGATCTATACATGCTTGGTTTGTGTGTTAATGTGTTGATCTATACCTGCTATCAGCAACTGGGGCTAATATTAATATATATGGGCAGCAGGGGCATCAATACACAAGGGGCAAAAACACTAAGGGGTATAAACGACAATGCAGTGTGAAAAATCCATCCTGATGTAGATGTCTGTGACATAGATTGTGTCCTGCTGTTTGTGTGTTTTTGGTTATCAGTCCTTGGGTGTGTGTGTGTATCGGTGTTGGTGTGGCAGAGCCTGTCCTGGTGTGTGTATAGGCTGGGTGTGGCAGAGCCTGTCCTGGTGTGTGTATAGGTGTTGGTGTGGCAGAGCCTGTCCTGATGTGTGTGTTCAGTTGTCAGTGTGGCAGAGCCTGTCCTAGGGTGTGTGTTTGGGTGTCAGTGTGTCAGGGCCTGTCCTGGTGTGTGTGTCTGTGTGACAGAGCCTGTCCTGGTGTGTGTGTGTTTAGTTGTCGGTGTGGCAGAGCCTGCCCTGATATGTGTGTGTCTGGGTGTCGGTGTGACAGAGCCTGTGTTGGAATGTGTGCCCTCCTGAAGTTGTAGTGACTTCAGGGGACAAAATGTTCAAAACGACAAAACGTTCAAGGCCCTGAAATCATTTAGTGGAAAAGTTATTTATTGTTATAATATTTATTTCAAGGATTAGTCGCACTCAATTGTGGCTTCAGGCTTCCCATGTTGAATGACCAAGTATTATTTTAGCCCAATAACAAAA